>JABUQX010032718.1:45000-68935 GCA_015478945.1 Trachelipus rathkii
ATTATTATTATTATTATTATTATTATTATTATTATTATTATTATTATTATTATTATTATTATTATTAAAAAGTAGAAATAATACCTCTTTTGGCGTATAAGAAGAAAGATTGACGCAAACTTCTAATCTTTCCAGCCAGTGAAAAAAATATGTTGGATGAATTTCTCCACAAAAACCAAAGATCTGATCTCCAGAAGGCGCCACGGCGTTCTCGGTGGATGTTTTCATCGTCATGCCAGTTAAGTAGTCTAAGGTACGCCCTTTCACAAGGACGAGCCAGCAACCAAGGCTTAGATAAGGTTCGGGTATATTATAGGTGAAGCAAAGGCACTTCAGGAGTAGTCTCGAGGTCTCACTCAAAGGTAAGTAAATTTCTGTGTCCTTAATAACAATAATAAATAAATAAATAAATAATAATAATAATAATAATAATAATAAATTTCCTTAATAATTATAATAATTATAATAATAATAAATAATAATAAAATAATAATAAAATAATAATAATAATAATAATAATAATAATAATAATAATAATAATAATAATAACACACACACACACACACACACACACACACAATAATAATAATAATAATAATAATAATAATAATAATAATAATAATAATAATAATAATAATAATAATAATAATAATAATAATAATAATAATAATAATATACTTTTTGCAAGTTCTTTCTATTCTAACTAATTCTTTATTGATGCTGATTTAAATTTTCTTAAAATAATAATAATAATAATAATAATAATAATAATAATAATAATAATAATAATAATAATAATAATAATAATAATAATAATAATAATAATAATAATAATAATAATAATAATAATAATAATAATAATAATAATAATATACCACATTTTCTGATTGATACTGGTCAAAATTTTCTTCGGATATCATGAGTTGTTTCAGACAGATGAGGAATAAATTGAAAACAGCCATTGAAGATTTAGCAACCTGGTGTTGGAGCTGAAAACTTATGGCAACCTTCGTTGATGCTGACATGGGACTTGGTGCTTTATCATAATTTGTTGAGATTAAGATTAGCTCTCTCACTGCTGTCCAAGATGTGCAATTCATCTATATCATATATATATATATATATATATATATATATTGATATATATATATATATATATATATATATATATATATATATATATATATATATATATATATATATATATATATATATATATATATATATATATATATATATATATATATATATAATGAACTCATGATGCTTTCCACATTTATATTATTATATATTTCATAGAAAAGCTTTAAAAATAAAATCATTAGTGTTCGAAATGACAGTTTAAATAAGAAATAATTTTTAAAATGAATTTGGACAGTTTTGGAAATTCGAGTTTATCACAAACTGATCTTTATTAAACAGAAAAATTCGACAATGCATCATTCACATTCTTCAATGTTGTATGTAATTTAACACTTTCATCGACGATGAGGAATTTGTTACATCAAGAGTTCCATTTAGTTTTGTCAATTGGATTTACTATTCGACAACACACTAAATATTATTAAACAATTAAATCTAAATTTTATCAATTGCAGCAAATTTAAATTAGCTATTTATGAATGAGCATTCGATTAAGTTATTATATACAGTTTATATTAATAATGTTATTGTATTAGTATTAAATGATATATCTGAAGATTAGATAATAGATTATTGGGACATTATTGGGACAATCATTGGGGCATTCAGTTAGTTTACTTCAACCTCCATATTGATGAATTTGATTTTATATGAATCGGTAATCAATTAAGAATGTGGGGTGTTAACTTTTGTAAACATTATGTCATTTCGGGCTGAAATAAATGTTGTTTTTACTAAAGAAGGTTCATCCACTGTAACCTTGCATGGTTGGTATCTCCAGAATGCTTTCGAAAAAGGACAATTGACACGGATTTCAGTACTGAGAAGCAAATAAAGAAGTTAATATGAAGAAATGCATTCGATTCCACCTTTCAAGAAAGGCTGTGAGAGTGGAACCACTACATCTTTGCGAAACATAATCCATTACAAGGATGAACAAAAACAACAACAACAATATACAGAGCAAGCAACTGTGAAGAAATCCTGAAAACACATCACAACATCTAATTTCTTGGAAGTATGATTAGTGAGAGGAACAATGTCATTCTTTAAGATCACAAGAAAAGGGAATACCAAAAAAACATTTGAATAAAGGAAGGCCTTAGTGATTTACTTTCAAAGAAGCAGTTATAGTTGTGTGGAAAATTATGACAAGTAAATAGATGAAGAAACTTGAGATTTTGAAGCATTGCAAACAAGATTGTTTTCTCTGTCCCAATTAGAAATGCCAGGAGGATCAGAAATTAGATGTAACAAGTCCGTCCTCTCAACAGACACTACTTGAAGTTGAGTGGGACGCCTTTTAAATTAAAAGGAGATCAAGGATAGAATTGTCAGCGTAAGAGAGTAGAGAGAGAGAGAGAGAGAGAGAGAGAGAGAGAGAGAGAGAGAGAGAGAGAGAGAGAGAGAGAGAGAGAGAGAGAGAGAGAGAGAGAGAGAGAGAGAGAGAGAGAGAGAGAGAGAGAGAGAGAGAGAGAGAGAGAGAGAGAGAGAGAGAGAGAGAGAGAGAGAGAGAGAGGGAGAGGGGAGAGAGAGAGAGAGAGAGAGAGAGAGAGAGAGAGAGAGAGAGAGAGAGAGAGAGAGAGAGAGAGAGAGAGAGAGAGAGAGAGAGAGAGAGAGAGAGAGAGAGAGAGAGAGAGAGAGAGAGAGAGAGAGAGAGAGAGAGAGAGAGAGAGAACACAGGTTAAATTAGCGTAGTTTCCAGAAGTAAGGAAAGGTGGAAGTGAAAAGAGAAAAGAAAAAAGACGAAACAATTTACCAAGGTAAAGTGGAGGCTCAGAAGCAAAAGTCTTACTGGTATCATAGAGAGCAGAAATGACAATTTTGGGAGAAATTACAATGTTAGGCATAAATGAGTTGGAAGGGTGTTGAAAAGGAGGAATAGCTCAGGAATCTTAAAGTGAAATTAGAAGCAAAGTATAAAAGGCTTGAGCCATGAATTCAGCTTTACGAAAAAGTAAAACGGTAATTGTGCCGTCGGAAGAAACTAGAGGAGCGACGAGCAAGAAGCAAAGTTAGAGTTGAGAATTTTTGCAGCCTGCCAGAAAGAGCGTAAGGAAGAAAAAACAAAAAAAAAGGGCTTTTAGTGTTACGGAGAATAGATTTTGCACTATTATGGAATGAAATTCAGTTACACGAGTTTTTGGTGAATCTTAAAGGCAGCTTCCCTGCGCCGAATAGCACGAGAACAAGCAGAGTTAAATCAAAGTTTTTTACTTTTAGTTGAAGGAAAAGAATATGGAATGTAGAACTCTATACCAGTGAAAATCATCTGGGTTATGCGTTTTGCACACTCTAGGGGACTCCTGTCACTGATGCTGTAATCATTTCAAGGAATTCAAAGTCCAACCTGTTAGCAGCATTAAAATGCCATATACGTTTTCTCGAATAACTGAGATACTTTCCTACGGAAGACTTGAATGGACAGAACAGGATACAGAAACGGAAGACTTGAATGGACAGAACAGGATACAGAAATAAGAACGTGATGGGAGGAACTCAAAGGTTTAAAGAGTTTAACAATATGACGAATTAGAAGTTAAGAAAAAGTCTAGTTGCGAGTTTTCATCTATCTAAGGTTACTCAGGGTAGAAAAATAGTGGGAGAGTTCACCGACTCTATCTTTAGACTTAGAGGAAAGTCTTTGGCAGTAGTGTACGTTGGAATCATCAAGAATGATGATTTCAGAAAAGGGACAAGCCGAGGGAATGTTCTCTATTTTAGACCTTACGTAGTCGAAGAACTTCGAATAATTTCAGTTGAGTTAGGAGACAAATAAAGAGAACAAATGAATTTAGTATTAGATTGGAAAGAGAGCTTGAACCACAAGGAAGAAAATTTAGAAAACTCCAAATCAGAGACAAGAAAATAAACGACCTCATTGCGCACATTAGCAAAACAGTAGGCTTTAAATGTCGATTTGTGATAAACTGTCTAATTTCCAAAAAATGTTTGCCAAGCTTGTAAGACGACTATTGAAAGATTATGGCAACAAATTCACGAAACCGCGAGAGAAGTACCGAAAGCATATTGGAAATTGCCGGATTAATTAATTAAAAACTATTTTAACGAAATCAAATGAAAGCTATTCAATATCAATTGCATAAAGGTGTATCTATATTCTTACCTTGAGAAAAATATCATTTAGTTTTAGCGAGACAATAAAGTTTTTCTTCTTCATTTTCATATAATGACCTTCGTCATCTTCAATTTTTTTATTTCGATCTTCATTCGGGAAACTTTTATTATTTTCATCCGCAGTGGATGTTTCATTAAGTGTCATTCTTTTTTCTTTTATTAGAGATATTCTTCTCAAAAAATTAAATTCGTTTTTAGATGATTGGTGAGTTATCGCTGCTGTTGTCTTTAAAGATGGCGTCGATAGGCCTTTAGTTAGGAGAGATTTCTTATCGTCTTTGGTAGGAGATTTTGAAGACTGGTCACCAGATGAATCTTGTGCATCGAGGCGCACGAAGTTCCAACTAGATTCTAATTTAGGCATAGACTTTACCTCATGCAGTGAAGTTTTGTTAACATTTAATAATTTATTGTCAGTTGTTTCATAATGAAAAGGAGGATGACTGACAGATCTATTTGGGAACAACTGACGCCTAACTTCGACCTCCGGCTTTGTTCTTATATGGCCTCTTTCAAATGATTTAGAGTCTGAGTAGCAATTTCTATTGGCTGACACCGAGTCCAATTTTGATGGAATATTTTTCCTGTCAACAGATCCTGGAGGACAATTATCTCCTAATGAGTCTTTTCCAGTTGGAATAGGTGACCTCAAATCAACAAAATCAAAGTCCTGATGGTTCGAAACAACAACAGTTGGAGGAGACTTTTTCCTAGACCCTCCTCTTCTGAGAGAGGAAAATGCAGTCATTAACCAACTATTTTCCGGTAAATGGAAAGAATCCCTCTTGGATTCCGTTTCATATTCGTTTGAACTGGAGGACAGTTTCTTGCAAGGAGTCGTAAAAGTGTCATTCGTTCCGTCTTCTTTGTTGCAAGATGCTGACTCATTTTCGTCAGTTTCTTCACTCGGACACAATGATGACAAACTTTGAGGAAACAAAAGGGAAAATACAATAATAGTAAATCAACTATAATAAAATAGCTACTCAAATTAAGTATAAAATAATCCTCAAGCGTATATTATATATATATATATATATATATATATATATATATATTTAATATAGATATATATATATGTAAATAATTATTATATATATATATATAATATATATATATTATATTATATATATCATATTATATATTAATATATATTATATATATATCTATGATATATATATATTAAGATATATATATATATCTAATATACCTATCATATATAATACTATATATATATAGTTATTAATATGGTCAGCATCCGAAAAGTTCAGGCATGTAACTAGAAAACGGGATATACAGCTACAACCGAAAAAAAAAGTCATTTGATGTAATTCAGAGACATTCTTTACGCAGAAATTAAAAAGAAATAAAAATAACGCTTTGTAAAAATTTAAATATTGTTAAAACTTGAAATATTACAGTTTGTTGACAATTCGATGATGCCGCCCACTACGACTGATGACGGAAAGGTGCCAAATGTTGAATTTTTTTTTTTTTTAAACGGACAAATACCCACGGGACAAACAAGAACGATAGATAGAGTCGGGGTTCTCGGCCCTACCGGGGGACGACGGGGGGGACTTTGTCCCCCCCTCTGTCCCTCAGTCGGCTCGAAACCCCCTAAGAAGGATATAAAAAGAAAAAAAATAAGTATTTTCTAAAATTATATTATAAAGCGACATTTGGAAACTTTTTTCTCTCGAGACGGCAGCTTTCAAGGTCTTTCAAACGTCTTTCAAGTCATCAGAGCCTGCACTTTTTACTAATATCAAATGATGGAGTTTACTAATTAATAGGAAATTAATTTTTTTTTAGATTTCTTTTGGATAAAAATGTCTCCTCTGATTAATAAAATGATATTTATTTTCGGTGTATGGATGTGTAAAGTTTTCTAGTGACATGCGCCCTGAACTTTCGGGTATGCTGGCCTATATTTATATATATATATATATATATTATATATATATATATATATATATATATATATATAATATTATAATTAATATATATATATATATATTATATAATGTATATATATACTTTAATATATATATATATATAATAGTTATATATTATATATATAATATATATATTTATATATTATATATATATATTATTATATATAATATAATATATACTATATATATATATATTTATATATATAATATATATATATATATATGTTAGATATTATATATAATATATTTATATATAATATTATATATACAGTATTTTGACAATTTCAAATTTAGGCGCACTTTTTACTGAAACGTCGAAAGAACGAGCCAAACTCGACCTAAAAAGATTTTCTTCCTTTTCTTCGTTTTCCCTTTTAAAAACATTTTTTTAAATAAGGTAAGGAATAATATATAGATATATATATTAATATTAAATATATATATATATATATATAATATATTATATTTTAATTAAATATAATAATATATATATTTATATATATAATTTAATATATATTATATATATATATAGTATATATATATATAATATAGCTTCTGGTGAAAGTTCCATCGCTAACATGACTCTCCAGAAGGTAAGTAGTTTTTTGATTTTTGAAAAATTGTGCTCAGCAATGCTTCGAATTTCAAAATCTACCTTTTTTTTTCAATTGCTGAGCACAATTTTTTAAAAATTCAAAGAATTACTTCTACAATTTATGTGCCGTAAATAGACCCAATAGTAATTTCAGTTTGACAGCATTCAAAAAGTGTAGAAGTGATACGAAAAAATAGTCAAAAATTAGGTTCGGATAAAAATGAAAACGCCGAAACAATGACTACAGACACAGAAAACACCCGAAATGAGTTTTAGAGGTCAAAAAAAGTGCCGTTTGCTTATGAATTCAACACAAAATTGCCTGAAAAACTTAGAATTTATGTCCATTTTATAGGTGTGGGCATTAATAATGGGGTCACAAATCCAATATTGGATCTTCCCCTTCAACACGATTAGAATTAGAATTTAGACTTTGGACTTTAGACTTGAGAATTATAATATATATATATATTATATATATATATAATTAAATATATATATATATAATAATATATATATTTATATATAATATATATATTATTATATATATAATATATTTATATAATTAATATTATATATATTATATATATAATAATATATATATATATATATATATATATTATATTATATATATAATATATATATATATATATATATATATTATATATATCAGGGTGGGATTTTTTTGATTTTTTTAAGAAAAATCATTTTTGACTTTTTTTGAATTTTTTGATTTTTTTGATGTTTTTGATTTTTTTTATTATTTTGATTTTTCAGATTTGTGACGTCACTCGGAAATATATATATATATATAATTATATATAATATATATATACTATATATAATATTTATATAGTATATATATATATAAATATAATAATATTTATATATATATATTATTAATATTATATTATTATATATTATTATATAGTATATATATATATATATATATATAATATTAAATATATATATAATATATATATATAGGCTATATATATATATATATAATATATTATATATTAATATATATAAGTTTATATTTCATATATATATATAATATAACTACTAATATATTATATATATATATATATATAATAATATATATATATATATATATATATATATATATATATGTATATATTACTATATATATAAGAGACAGTGAGAAGACGCAGAATCCAATCTAGAGTGTCCCATTCAAACCAAATAAATTAAGAATTTAAAGAATAATTTTATAATATTAATGTAATTAATGAATAGTATGTATAATTAAGAAGCCACAAGGTCCTATTTAAACTGTCCCAGTCAAACAACAATAATTAAAATTAGGAATAAATAAAAAATAAATTAAGAAGCCGCTTTGGCCCTCTAGAATGTCCCCAGTCATCCATTATAATTAATAAATAAGAACATCTTAAGCCGCATCGGGCCTATCTAGACTGTCCAGGTCAACCCATAATAATTAATAGATTTAAGGAATAATAGATTAAGAAGTATTAGAACCCTCCAGAATGTCCCAGTAACCCATAATATATAAGAGAACAATACTCAAGAAGCCGCATGGACCTATCTAGACTGTTCCCAGTCAAACAAAATAAAAATTAAAATTAAGAAGCCGCATTGACCACTCTAGAATGTCCCAGTAACCCATAAATAAAATAATAAATATGAATTAATAAATGTGACGCATGGGCCTATCTAGACTTGTCCCAGTCAACCAATAATTAATTGACTAATTAAAATAATAAATTAAAGCCCATTGACATCTCAGGAATGTCCCAGCAATCTCATAATAATAGAATAATACTTAAGAAGGCAGCATGGTCCTTTTAGACTTTCCCAGTAACCAGAAAAATTAATAATTAAGAGCCGCATTGGCCCCTCTAGAATGTCCAGTCAACCCATAATATAATAATAAATAAAAATAATACGTAAGAAGCCACGCATGGGCCTATCTAGACTGTCCAAATCAATAAAATTAGATAATTAAAACTTAAACAATATGAGTTTGTATGGTTAAGCTATAAAATGAAACCCCTGAAAATAAATAAGCATAATAAATTAAGATCCGCATGGTCCTTTTTAAGACTTTCCCAGTAACTACCAATAAAGAAATATTAATTGAGGAATGCCGCATTGATCCCTCGAGAGTGGTCCCAGTAACCATAAAATCATATTTTAGAATAAGAATACGAATGTAATAATGAATAGTTATTATAATAAGAAGCCACATGGGATCTACCTAAACTGTCCCAGTCAACCATCAAAAATAAATAAATAAGAATAATCACAAAGTAGACATGGGCCTATCTAGACTGCCCAGTCAACCATATTAATAAATATAGGAATAATTATTCTATTATTAATTATTATGGGTTGATGGGGACATTCTAGAGGGGCCCAGTATTATTATTACTTATTATTTCTTATTATTATTAATTATGGATTGACTGGGACATTCTGGAGGGGGCCAATGCGACTTTTTAATATATTCTTAATTATTATTATTTTGTTGATTTGGGACAGTGATAGGTAGCCCATTTGGCTTCTTAATTTTAAATGCTATTCATTAATTACATTAATTATTATTAAAAAATTATCCTAATTATTATTTTATGGGTTGACCGGGACATTCTAGAGGGCCAATGCGCTTCTCAATTATTAAATTTTATTGGTCGATTGGGACAGTCTAAAAAGGACCAGGCCGGCCTCTTAAGGATTATTCTTATTTATTATGAGTTGAATTGGACATTCTAGAGGGATCGATGTGGCTTAATTATTATTTTTATTAGTAATTATATTATTGATGAATGGGACAGTCTTGATAGGCCTCATACGGCTTACTTAGAGTATTTATTCGGTATTTATCTATTTTTCTCATTATGGTGTTTACTGGGAGTATTCTAGAGTGGCCAATGCTTCATTCTTAATTGATTTAATTTATTGTTGACTGGGAAAGTCTAAAAAAGGACCATGCGGCTCTGTTTATTCTTATTTATTATAGGGTGACTGGGACTCTAGAGGAGTCAATGCAGCTTCCTAATTATATTCTGGGATAATAATATAAGAGCTGCAATTAACCTCTCTTAGATGTCCCAGTTCAACCCATAATAAATCAAGATAATTACACTTAGAAGCCGTAATGGTCGCTTTTAGACTGTCCCAGTCAACCAATTTAAAATTAATAATTAAAGCCACATTGGCCCCTCTAATATGCCATAACCATAATATA
Organism: Trachelipus rathkii; assembly: GCA_015478945.1. NCBI lineage: Eukaryota > Metazoa > Arthropoda > Malacostraca > Isopoda > Trachelipodidae > Trachelipus > Trachelipus rathkii. The sequence goes on from JABUQX010032718.1 coordinate 55,067, forward strand.
ATAATATATAAGAATAATACTTAAGAAGCAGCCTGGGCCTAGAAGCCACATGTCCCAGTCAACCAATAATAATATATATAATTCAATGAAGTAAAATGAATAGAAGACGCCATTGACGCCTCTAGAAGTCCAGTTCGTTAACCACCGCCCCCTTTAATTACATAATAATAATATTTAAAGAAGCCGCTGTTCCTTTTTAGTACTTTATGTCGATCAAGATAAAGAATTAATAATTAAGAAGCGTCATGAACCCCTCTAGAGATGTGCCCAGTCAACTCATAAAAATTTATCAGAATAATAAATAAGTAATAATACTTAAGAAGCCGCAGGACCTATCTAGAACTGTGCACAGTTTCAACCAATAATAATTAATAATTAAAAATAATATTTAAGGAGTAGCCGCATTAAGACCCTCAGTAAGAAAAGGTCACCAGTCAAATCTCATAAATTACATTAAGTAAGTAATAAACCTTGAGAAGCCGCATGGTCCGTTTATGAGAACGTGTCCGCAGTCGCAATTCTCAGATAAAAAAGAGGGAATGTAACAAATTAAGAAGCTGCATTGGCCCCTCTAGAATGTTCAGTCAATCCATAATAAATAATAATATATTTAAGAGCCGCATGGGCCTTATCTAGACAACTTCACGCCGTTCTATCTCCAAAGCACAAATTCTTTTCATCCTCGTTAGCATTTACTTCGCCCCTCTTCAGCATAATCTGACTTATTTAATAGAGAGGTTGCTAAAATTGTAGACTATATTCAAATACTGGTCTAACAAACAACCTAACATAATCATTAATACGCATTATACAAAAACAATATAATATAATTAGGTCTAGCAGCTGGACATATAATTTCAGTTTTTAACCCTAGGCCCTAGCTCTGCGTTCAAAATCTTACAATGGAAACATGAAACAGCAGCCACTAAAGAAATGTTGACAAGACTTACGATTAAACAATGCCAATAGTTTTGGTTGGAAAATTGAAAAAAAATATATTAAAACTCATAAATATATAGTTTATTAATTATTGTAATTTACTACGTTGAAGGTATTTCACTAATTAAAAAATACAAAAAAATAAAAAATAATAAAAAAAATATAAAAAAATCAAAAAAAATCATAACAAATCATAAAATCAAAAAAATAAAAATGGATTTATTTATAAAAAAATAATTCTTTAATTGCAATATTGATTTTTTTAATTTGATTTTTTTCGTGCCATCCCTGATATATATATATCCCTTTTAAAAAAGCGATTTCCTAATTTCAGAAATTAATTATATGAACGCACTTACTCATTTGTGCGAACTAAATTGACGAATATTGAGAATGATAAATACCGCACCTTTTTCTTGGGAATTTTTTCACAGTCTTGAATAGAATATTTTAGGTCAATATACTCATATACACGTATTTTGAATGCTTTTAAAGAAAAAGAAATAGATAAATAGAGGATAGGAGAGTCTTCCAGATCACATACATATATATATGTAAGAATATAAAGAATTAAGTCTGTTGCTCAGAAAATATGTAAGAATATAAAGAATTAAGTCTGTTGCTCAGAAAATTTAAAACAGAAAGTAATGAGAAAGTTTTTGAAAGACATCGCACAGAATACCCTCACGAATGAAGAGATTTGATTGAGGTTATAAGGATTTAGAAGAGCAGTGTTCCATTTTTTTAAAAATTAAAGTTCGCACCTCAACTATTCAAGGAGAACTAATCTGGGTAATTGGTACCTAGGATCTGGACGAGGTTTTGAACTTTGGCAATTTGCCCCGTGATCCTGTCATGCTACCAGAGTTGAAAAAATAGTTTGATGACTAAAAAAAAATTGTAAAATCCATTATTATAATTAATGACTTGTCGAGACTGAAAGAAGAACTGAGAGGGAGAATTAGCTCAAATATGTCCCTCGAACCCGATACAAAGATGTAAATATACAAGAAGTATAAAACTGGGACAGTGTTAAAAAGTTCTATAAGCGTCTCAATATTACTAATTCTTTAAAAACTTGTTTAGATAGAAAAGCAATGGGAATCCTTCCAACAAAAATCACAAGAAAAAGGAACTTCAAAAATGTTAAGAAAGCTTGAGTTGCATATTTTTGAGATGTTTTTGCTCTTTGGAAAATTGCATTTAACACATAGATAAAAAATTGAGTTTTTTTGGCATTGAAAACAACCATATATTCTTTGGTCTATAAGAGTATAAGAGAGAAAAAAAGGTCGCTTACTCCATGGCCACCTTCTTGACATCTTCAAATTGCTGTTTGGTGGGTTGGTCAATACTTAATCGATTATTTTTTAACTATCTGATAACCTACTTTATATTGTAGAATATTTCCAAATACTACTATTATTATTATTATAATTATTATTATTTATTATTATTATGTAATTATGATTATGATTTCATTATTGTTATTGGTTATGTTATTGTTATCGTTGATATTATTATATTAATATATTATATATTATATGAAATTATTAATTAAATTATTAAATATAATATATTATTATTAATATAAATTATTATATATGTATTATTATTATATTATTATTATTATTATAGTAGTAGTAGTAGTAGTAGTAGCAGAGATAATACTGTTAAATATAATCAAATGATAATAAATTTGAAATAAATAATAAAAAGAAGTGGATCACTCACCATATTTCAAGCCGAATTTTTGGTATCCACAAAAAATACAAATCAGTGAACATAAGTAAATATACAATAAACATATTTAGTAATCACAAATAACTATTAAAATAAAATAATATATATATATATATATTAATAAAAATATATAATATATTAAAATAATAAAAATATAGTATTATATATATATCATATTATATATTATATATAATATAGATAATATAAATAATAATATACTAATATAAAATAATATATAATAAATAATATATAAAATAAATATATATATATAATAATATATATATATAACAAGAAATAGCAAAATGGAAATTAAAAGTTGATAGGCAAAGTGTAGTGTAATAGTGTATTGTAAGCTATATTGTCGGAATGGGAAAAAACTGGATTAAAATAACGGTACCCAAACCTTTATGGTTGCCCACCCTTTGAGAATCAACAATAAAGAAAAGCACGACTCCACCCCCGCATTACCCATCATAATATAAATGATTCATTTATTAAGTATATTACCAGAATCGAGAGGGGAAGAACAAGTCACTGTGGTACTTTTCGATTATTATTATGCACAGGGCAGTTAACTGATGACGAAAAAGGTTTTTAAGAAGTCATTGTAATGGGCAGTGGTGTTTATTTATGACCGAGAGAAGTTATGTGCAAATACAAAATTAGTAGAGGATTGACAAGATAAATAAATAATCACATATTTCTGGTGTAAAAAGACAGTAAATTTATTTTTCTTTAACAACTTTATTTTGATTTTTATTCATACAGTAAAGGTATTTTTTTTTTTTATTGTATATCTTCCACTTAGTCTATTATCAGTTCTTTCGCCTACTCCCTTTATTCGCTTCAAGCTCCCCATTTTGGTCACCACTAAATTATGAGATCAACTGTGGTCGTTAATGAAAATATGAAATAATGTAGGCGATACGACTGTGCCCAGAAGAACACCACAATTCATAGGAAAGGAAGAATTTGCTACATTGACATCTTTAGATATGGAACTATTTGAAAGAATGCTAGATATGAGTGAGAAAATTAGAGAAGAAATCCTGAATGTAAGCCCGACAGTGGCACAAAACTTTATACTTCCAAGAAAAAAATTGATTTGTGGAAAAAATGCAAGTTTATTATAATGATGCCAAATATGAAGAATATGGGAGTGTGGTAAGTATTCAATTTCTACATTTCGTAAATTTTAAAAGATGATAGCACACGAAAGAACAGGCGCATTTTTTTTGTTATGAAAGAACATATTTTTCTTTAGCCATGACAGGTTGCTTACATTTTTTGATATATCTGCCTTTAACCTACCTAAGAGTTAACCTTTATCTTCCCCTTACCATGATAGGTTTCTAAAAGCAATCTAATAACAAAATATTTTTCCCAATATATCTTGGCTACACGATTTGATCTTTCGCATGCGTCAAGTTTAACTTTCGACGAGTTGTCGAGTTATTTGCGACAGTGCCGCTTATCCCGAAATATTGCCTCAGTGGAATTCCGCCTTCACCAAGTATTTTATATATATATATATATATATATATAATATATATATAAAATGTAATAATATATAGTTAATATATATATATATATATATAAATAGAATATATAAATATATAAATATAATCTATATATAATATAATATAAAAGTAATATATATAATATATATATATAATATAAAAATATAAATAAATATATATATATATATAAAATATATATATAAAATAAATAATATAATATAATAAATAAATATATATATATATATAATATTATATATATATATAACATATATATATATATATTAAAAAAAATAAAATATTAAATTTAAGTTTATATCAAATTTTGACTTAAAAAAAAAAAATAATAAATAGATTATTCACAAAAGTATAAAGTCATATAAATATATATAATATAATATATTTTATATATATATATAATATATATATATATATATATATATAATTTCAAAGTAATAACAACTATTAACAATTTGTTGATAGGTTGGTATTAAAACAAGTTAAAATCAATAATAATAATAATAATAATAAAATAATAAATAATAATAATAATAATAATAAGGAAATAATAATTAATATAATAATAACTAATAATGAATCTTATTAATAATAAATAATAATTTAATACTAATAATAATAGATAATCCAATAATATAATAATAATAGAGTAATAATAATAATAATAATGAATGAATAGATAATAGAATAATAATGAATAACAAATATCCTTATCAATCATAAGAAAATATAATGAAAAATGGTTAACCAAAAGTAAATATGATAGAAGTTAGATAATAAATAATAGATAATGGAGATAAAAGTACCTCGATTAAAAATGGATAGATAATGGATAGATAGATGAATAATAATAAAATAATAATATAATAATGAATAATAATACAAACATAATAATAATAATAATAGATAAATAAATAAAGTTGAATGGTTAAAAGAAAATACAGCCCTCTCTTCTGCTAACAATCTAGTATTAACCATTTTAAACATACTTAATCTATTAGTTTAAAACTATAGCCACTAAGTGTCTAAATTTAAGAACCTTAAAATAACACTCATTCTTTCATCACACCTCTGCAACGAAAGATGCTTATGCTACTCTTCTCATCTCTCTCTCTCTCTCTCTCTCCTCTCTCTCTCTCTCTCTCTCTCTCTCTCTCTCTCTCTCTCTCTTCTCTCTCTCCTCTCTCTCTCTCTCTCTCCTCCGTCATCCCTGTATATCTCTTCTCTTCTTCTCTTCTCCTCTCTCTCTCTCTCATCTCTCTTCTCTCTCGTAACTCTCTCTCCTGCGTCTCATCTCTCTTCTCCTCAGAGGTCCTTTCAGGGTAGCGAGATTGGTGTGGTGATAAACGCAGCAGCAGGCTGAGAGGATTGAGATAGGGAGGAGCGAAGCATCAACAAACTCCCCAGCCGCTCAGCACAAAAAAGGTGTGAGTAGGAAGAAAGTTGGGTTAGGAGAAGAGAGAAAAAAAGCAATTTATACCTGAAAAAGTTGATACACTTCTAGCATATTTGAACCATATTTTGTTAATCACTTAAACTTTTGATAAATATATTTAGTCATATTAATATTCTCTTTTCAATATTTCAAAACGAATAATTGACCATAATACTAAAATAAATACTAAATACTAAAAATTGCAACTATTATAAATCTATTTCTTATACTCAAAAAAATTGTATATATTGTAAATTTGCCATAATGGATTTTTTAAGCAGAGTGGCTGATTTTTTCATTTGAAATTACTTGACCTAATATAATAATTGAGCGAGTACAAAGCTTCAACAAATGTATTAGTTTTAAACCTCCTTTAATTAAAAAGTATCCAATACCTTTAATATTAAACAATATACAAAACTACTTTAAACGGTATCCAAAACTTTTAATTAACAGTATCCAAAACCTTTAAACAATATCCAAAACTCACTTTATTTAATAATAACAAATAGTCCAAAAATAGAATTAAATTTGAAATAAATATCGATAATCACTAAATTATTATGAAAGCTAGGTAGAGAACAAATATCACAATAGAAGAATACTACTTCAAACGGTATTAAGATATAAATCCATAACAAATACATAGAAGATGTGACATTCTTTGAAGAGCATATATAATAATGACCATGAATAACTCCTATATAAGAAGAGACGAAGTATCAGTATACGACAAATACGTCAACACTTATAAACAATATCCAAAAAAAACTACTCGGATTTAAGCATAGTATCGAGTATATTCTGAGACAAGTAACTTATAACAAGTTAACCCAAAACTACTTATGACAAAATGACAGGGTAGTCCAAAACTTCCTTTAAAATAATAATCATCCAAGTAATTACAAGATAACAAGGTGATGCGTCAAATGAAAGTGCGAAAGGAGAAACACTTCAATTACTAGTAGGTACGAGAAATACAAACTAGTAAAGCAAAGTTTAATTCCTAGTAATGCAGATTAGAGCACACAGAACTCCATTGCAATGTTTGTCAATGGAGGAAGAAACTATAATCCGGAACGTCTACGACATTTGCTAGTGAAGATTCTCTCTTCGGTTTCGAGAAGAGCTGAAATTAGCGGAAGAGTAACTCAAATCGCGGCATACTGCATTCAATGCATACATATGTTGAATGTCAATGTCCTTACGCCATACACTTCTATGCGATGTGTGTTTATCCTGAGGGCGGTAATCACGTCTGCTAACCCCGCGTTAGTAAACCCTATACATTCAATGATCTCATTGAGAGTTGTCATTTATTTTTTAGAATGCCCTCTCTAGAAGTCCCTGACATAGGGATGGTTAACACTATACAGTCACGTATTATTGCACTTATAAATGGATTTTATACAATTATTAGTTGGCAGAAACATTAACAATATATAATGAACTTACGTTAACACTAAAAGGCCTCATAGATAGCACAGTTAATTTAGAAGTACGTGACCAAGAAGAACAGCTATCATTAATTTAATAATTATATTAGTAATTATAGTAAGTTTCACACTTAGACAAGTCACTTAAAATAGTCTGTAAAAGGAGAAGGCATAGAAAGCACAATCATTAGAAGACTTTCAAGAGTGCTCTGGTAGTGTCAATTTGGTCAGGCAACGGCATTGACACAAGGAATAATTATCAGATCCATAAATGACAGACCATTATCTCATAAAAGGGGCATCTTTGTTTTATATTAGGTGGTTAGGAGTGGCTAAGTCATCTCACCACATTAATTGTTTTTAAGAGATTCTTGGATCAACAATTATTCTTCCCATCAGAATAGGCGCCATCTTCCTTGCCGCGGATTAAGTTCATAAAGGCACTGAGCGACGGTGCAGGATTCCCAACATCTTTCAAAACAGGTTTTTGTTTATTATTTTTTTTCTTTTATTTTAATTTGGCCTGTACTTGTACAATCTTGATTCGTTCTGCAACAAAGGATCATGCCCTTGTCTTAACTTTGTGGGTAATGAAACAGAAGAGAGTTTGGACCTGAGCAAGTAGTTGACCCTTGGGGACAAATAAATATATTAGAGCTATGTGTCAGAAAGACTCCAGAAATATCGAGACATTAGTATATAAAATGTAGCATAATATGATCTCCAATTGTCAATTTAATTTAATTTGATTTAATTAATATAGAAATTTAAGGAAAATTATCTATTCAAATATATAAACAACAAAAAAATTATTTAAATAAATATTATTAACCTTACACAATCTCGACCATTTCAGTGATATTTCTCTCATGCTTCATCTCTCTCTCATCTCTATCATTCTCTCTCTCTTCTTCTCTCATCTCTTCTCTATTTCCACGATCAAGATCTTTAAAAAGCCATTGATAAGACTCATTTAATAACATTAAATAATTTTAAAATCATAATAAAATTTTAAAATTTCTGCTCGTTCTCATTTGTATTAATTAAAGATGGCTGTATAAGAATTGCTTTTTATTATCATCCTGATAATTAATAACTATTGATAAAATTATTAAGATTAAATAAATAAATTAAACAAAAAATATATGAAATATAAATAAAAATAAACTATTAGATATACAGAATATAATATATAAAATAAGGATATTTAAATCTGAGAAATATAAATCATTGATAGAATTCATATAAGGTAGAGTATTTAAGAGAAAATACGATTTGAAAATTCGTAACAATGGAAACAAAAAGGTTTCTAAATATGAAAGCGTTGATATAAACAATTATTATTACAGTTAAATATATTTCCAAAGGACGTATAAATAACCATAAAACATTCCTACAGATTGATAGTGGATTACGCCAAAAGAAGATGAAAAAGTCAGAACTAACATAAGTTATAGAAATGCGAAAAATGGACTGGCATCATCGTAGTAAATAACGTCTCGTAAAGAAAACACACAGGTCTAACCCTGTACATATCGTGCACGTAGATGAGGAATAAGCTTAATATTCATGTGTATGCAGGAAAGAAACCTCATTCTGTCATACAATCTCCAAACGTAATCCTGCATAGTTATCACTCAAATCACTTCGTTTTACAAAACTCTAATGTGAAATATCAACCAAAATTGTATCCAAGATAACCCCTTACTGTATACAGATGATTATTCAATGATAACAGACTTCTTTCAACCAGAACTCATTTATTTAGAACACATAGGCAGTTACTCCGTGATGATTATGTAGCCAGAGAAGCATTACCTGTTACTCAAATATTACAAATGTTGTCCAATTTCTCCAGATTTCAATTTTTAAAAACTCTCCTACGACTCGTGTCTCGCCTACCACCAAATGGCTCTTCTTCGTAGTTGAGAAGACCATAAGATTTTACGTTCTAGTACTTAACCTTTTTAAATTGTCCAGACTTCCTATTAGGGACCTGTAACATCCGGCGCTTATTGAATATTTACTGAAGCTCAGTATGCCCAGGTAGACGTAATTGTTTCCAATAAGACTTTGCAGAATAACTCAACAATGTATAGTTAGAGCATTAATAAACAATTGTTTCAACGGTTTAACTAAGGACCTAAGGGTTTCCATTGTGATAAGTACTGTCAAACATAATTTGTCAATCTAGTATCGTTGGATTATAATACCTTTGTAATCATTTATCATAAAAAACACACAAAAAAACAATATATAATATATGATATGGAGTAACAAAAAATTTTTATCATTTAACTTTTGAAACTTTTCAGAAAAAAAAAGCACAAGCACTTAATTCATAAACCAAACTGTAAGAATTAAGCTACCCAAATCATTATGCTATAGGGTAGTGGTGATATGACGCCATAGGGTCGTGAAGTCATAATAACAAAGATTAAAATTAAGTTAAATTTAAATAGTTATTGGTGTGGTAGATGTCGCAATAGTTATCATTTTCCAGTTAATTATGTAAAAAAATAATAGGCAAAAGATTTTAGCTAGCACAACGTATTGGTAGATATATAAAGTTAGGCTCTCATAGATATGTTTATAACATTTTATCAATATTGAAATTTACGAAGGATGTTTTTATAGCAATTTACTCCTCACTGACGTCACAACGAGCTATGTTGAGAAGGCCAACTGAAAGAGTTCTATCAGTTAAAAGACCCCAATTTTCAATTGAGCAACGTATAGAGTAAGTGACATTTGAGATGTCATCAGTTTTTATATGTTAGGGTTAATAGGTTACTCCTCACCACACGCTATTTACATGTAGGTATATGAGCACCTAACCATGTCCTTCTTTTTCTTCACACTAAGTGCAACTTCAAGGCCGTTTTTATATATGAAACCAAGTAGTGGAATGTTATCGGATAATTGATCAAATAGATCTTAGAAAATACTACAAAATGTTGGCAATTTCATTTCAAATTTGCATTTTTTTGGAAAGTGTTATTCTTTATTTCATTATCACAAGTTCAAAATTTTATGATTCTTCCTTTAAAGGGGAAAAAGGAATATAACAAATCAATAATGAATAATGAAGATGCAATTTCTTTTTATCTTAGATATCTTTGCTCGATAATAAAAAATTATAATAATAATAATAATATAATAATAAATAATATATAATAATAATAATAATAATAATAGAGATATTAACTAGCAGTCTGTCTCTTCCAAATCAAAAGAAAATGAAGAACACAAAAAAAGAAAGATAAATAAATATAATAAATATAATAAAGAAAGAGAGTATTATATAATTATAACCATTAGATATAGTATTATATATATAACATTAAACTATTATACTACTAATAATAATTATTAATAACTCTGCGTGAAGATCAAAATATATAAATTGATTAAACTTTTTTACATTAACACAATTTATCCTCATAAATATCTAAGTCAGACAATATAGTTACTATATTATTAATAATAATTCAGTATGACCTTTGATTTATATACATATTTATAACCAATAATGAGTAAATAAACAGTATTTTACTTCCATAAAATAAAAACCCAATTGTTACTATTCTCAAATAGATATTTGTAGACTAAAACAAAAAATTGACTGAGACACGCGAATCGCTCTAGTTAGCGAGGTAATTTTATTGGTAAGATACTTGCGTTTTCCTGGAATTCCCTCACAGCCCTTTCGAGCTAAGAAATTTTATTTGTTCGACATCCGAATCATGCCTTACTCAAAACTTGTTGATCCACTTACCTCCTTGAACTCTAACGGTAGAATTAAAGTTACCGTAGAACCTTTAATGCATTTACAAGTACCGTTAATAACAATGTACTGAGGATGCTGATTATTTGAATTCAACATCAGATCTTTGCATTGGTATAATACCATTTCCTCTATCAAGATAGATCTTTTTCATTGAGCGGTTGGAAAGTTGCTGGAATCTGTGTCGGGTTTACTACTCAATAAGCTGCAATTTGCGTTCCCTCTGCTTATACAATAAACTCAATAATAAATTAAGATATACTAGAGAATAAGTTAGCTATTACATAACTAAATTTATAGATCATATAAGATATAATATTTATTTACTCAATAAAATATAAAACTATAATAAATATTTGTAAATATATAATACAATTAAATATGAAGCCAAACAAACACCAAATACAATACCCAAAGACAACATAATATATACACATACTATAATAATATTAAGATAATATATAATATATAAAAAGGGAAAATTTTAGAAATATTTAAATTTACCGCTTATGAATATATATTATTAAGAATAAAAACTATAGAGAACTGCGAGCAATATGTTTAATGAGAATTAGGTAAAACGGAAAAATTTAAACTTTGATAATTGAAAAATTACTATTATCATAATATAAAAAGAATATATAAAATTTCCTCTTTGTCAATAATTAATACAATTACTTGTAATAATCTCTATATCTTTTAAAGTATTCCAGCTACATTAGATAGATTAATTTTTATGTTTTTTATTTGCTTCATTAATAATACTACATAATTAATGAATAAGTGTACTAATAATTTACCAATTGTCTTATTGTAGGAAGGTGTCCAAAGGTGAGGTCCACCTTATGGTTAGTGGCAAAGGTATAAATAGCTTTTTAATTTTTAACAGAATGAATACAGAACCTAAGGCTGCAAACTTCACTCGCAATATATTTCTCGATCCAGCCAAATATAGATCGGATATACTAGATCGTCATTGGTAGAGATGATTTCAAAAGTCAATATCTCTCTTATGAACTAAAGGAGTATTAAACTCATTCGATACATCGAAAGTTTCTTATACCTAACATGGATTCATCATTGTCCTGAATTAATAGTAGATCAACTCCCCTGAATTGGTCCGATAACCTATTAGAAAGGCTTCGACGGGATAATTATGGCCCATCGTGGTTATGTAACAAATGGTTACTTAGAGGTAGATATAGCCCCTATAGTGAGGTTCTCAATAAATATAGTTTATTCTATTTATAGTTGAGGGAAGATGTATATTTTGGAAAGACATATTTTAGGTACTCTATAATACTGATCTCTTCCTCAAGTTTTGTCATCCCATTTTAATTACTCTTACATATATCCTCGATTAATATATCATTTTCAATGACATATTATGTGATAAAAATAAAGGTATATGTTAAAACCAGCTAAGCTCAATCATTATCGATATGTATACTATATATATCCTATGATTTTTATATTTATTTGGTGTTTACAAATACTAGATTTAGCTAAGATCGTGATATAATTATAAATATATTATAGTCATAAAAGGTATTAGTAATATATACAAAAATTCTAAATGAAAAATGTCTTTCAGTAAAATTCATTATAGAAATATAAAGTAAAACATTATCTTTATAAGCGGAAATCTGTGAATATAGGTTCAAGCTGTGTCTTAGTATAACCCATATTAGGTAACATAGTATATTTAGATAAAATTAGAGAAATAATATAACATATTAATATAAAATTAATAAAATAAATATAAGAGATATTTAGTAGTAATATATATATCTATTTAATATAAAGTTATTACTTAGACTGCTCTCACTTTAGCCTTTTATATATTATACTTCCCTCACAAACAAACTTATGAATGTATGAGGCTTATATGAGCTAATATTTACTTCAGTACTTAGTATGTTTAATCCAAAGCCCTAATAGTTATATTTAATTATCTATTTATACTTAATAATCACCTTAAATACATGAACATATAATTGTGGAACATATAACTCCAAATAATATATAATATAGATAAATAATAATAAAAAATAATTCTCACTCTATCAAATAATTATATATTCTAGATATTATTAGATTTACAATCATTTATAGAATCTATAAAATTAAAAGTGAATGAGCTATTATCGTTGTAATTATAAATATAATTAATTATATATAATATATTAATATTATAGTAATAATATATATATATTATATAATAGAATTAGATTATTAAAGATAGTAATGATTAATTAATATTATATATATAATATTATAATATTATTTAATATATATAAACTATTTATATAATAATGAATAATTTATTAATAAGTAATTAAATTAATTATATAGATATATTTATATATATTAATATATAGTGTACTATATATTATATACTTAAACTAATATATTATATATATTAATATAAATATATCATATATATTATATATGATATATATATATATATATATATATATTATAATATATTAATATTTATATTAATAATATATATATTAATATATATATATATTAATAATGTGTATTGAATTATATATTATGATTAGAATTATAATATATTATATTAATAGTTAATATATATATTTAATGATAATATATATATAAATATATAATTTATATATAATAATGTATATATTAATATATATATATATATTATTAATATTTAATATATATTATATATATTAATTATTATAATTAATAATATATATATATTATAATTAATATAATATATAACAGTTTATTCCATATATATTCTGAGTATAACTAGATCTATCTTATCTATTATATATAAGTTATAATATATGTTATTATTATGTTTATTATTTATTAATTTTTTTAAATAATTTTGCTTATCATATATATTAAATTTTAATTACCAAGCATGAATTTTCTTAATTATAAGTTGTATATCACTATATATATATAATATTAATATATAATATAGTATATACGGGATATATTTCATAAATGATT
>JABUQX010032719.1:0-12500 GCA_015478945.1 Trachelipus rathkii
GGAGAGAGATCTTTTTTTGACAAATTACCCAAAACTACATTGCAGAAAGAAATAGATAGGGAATATAATTTAAAAAAAAATTTAAAAGATTTAGTTATTGAATTTTACTATGTAATAGTTTTTCTTAATAACTAGGCTAACTATCAGATCGTTTAATCATTGATTTATTTTTAAGGGCATTCCAAACCTTACTTGTTGGCGTTTTAAAAGGGTTTAGAATGTAACGCTATTGAATGAAAACTCACGCAGCAGTGATATCAAGCGCCTAGACGCACGTTGCCTGTAATTAACAGAAGAAACTTAATCAAAGGAAAGTGCCCTGAAAAAAAAAAAAACTCAAAAAAAAGAGCAGTCTACAATAGAATCTGTCAATTTTCCTGCTAAGGAAAAGAGTTTCAAGGCATAACCTGTCAAGAAGACTGAATGAGTAAACGGAACCTTGCAGGGGTGAGGTAGTAATTAAAGGTTTTTCAAAAGATGCTGACGAATTTTCCTGTAACTAGCAATCGGTCTTACGTTTGTATGTGGTAAAGGACTTGTAGCTAAAAAATTCTTCATAAGTACTGCCTGCAAAAGGTTGTAGCAGAAATATCGTTTCCGATCATAATTTTACTTTCATGTTATTTACTGCGCATATGAAAAAATTCAAACGAATAGAAATCACGTAATCTTTCTATAAAACTTGTGTGCAGAGAAAAAATCCGTTCGATGTTAAATACTTATCAATAGTTTCTAATCAAACATCTCAGACATCATTGGTGAGGGAATTGTATATTAGATCCCACGCACTTTCAGAGCAGAACTTAGAAATTTCTAGCAATAAAATCCGACATTATCTTAAATGTGAGACCTTATTAACTAAGATAGTCCTTGCATGGTATATGCAATATAATCACACATTATCATTGTTGTTAGCCGGTATTTGAATAAAACCTTTCCTGGTCTCTGCAAGGACAAAGGTTGTTCAATTTCTAGGCCTAAACTCTCGTACAGTTTTAATTTACTGGATTTCTATCTGTGAGAAAATTTAAAGACTTTAGTGTGCATGTTTGCAATGTAGCGGTTGTGGACTGTGATTATATACCGCGCATACTAGAACTTTGAACGTGCGTTCGAATATGATGTGAGAATTGTTCTCCTAATAAAATCAATATATTATTAATAATATATTGCTTCACTTTATGCTTTTTAGGAAGTCTGTTTAAAAATCTGAACCCATGTGGACATAAACAATTATAATTTTTGAATATATAAGACCTTCAATTCTCGAGTTTTAATATATATATATATATATATTAAGGATGTGCCGAATAGTGAAAAAGCCGAATACCGAATACCGAATATTCGGCTAAAAGTATTCGGCCGAATACCGAATATTCGGCCGAATAATCACTTCGCTATTCGGCCGAATAGTTATTTCAAGTTCAGTCATCCCTTTAGGGAAAAATAAAGAAACTTACACTGGTCCAAAAAAGGTGATAATTTTTCTTGATGACTTTTTGTGCAGATATATAGTAATCGGAGGTGCTGATCTCATATATATGCTCGGATTTTGCTGTATCACATCTCCATTTTTCGTGAATCATGGATCCCTATTTTGGCATATTCCTAGGAATTACAAAATTCATGTGCGTCACTACGTAGGCTGTATACGACGTGTAACCTTTCCGCATAATATTAACGTAGTAGCAAGTTAGTTGATATTTCCGGAAAGCATGTGGTAACTTTAGTACGTCACATGTATGATGCCAATGACCATGGAGAGTGTCAATCCAATTCAATCCACAGTCAGAATGTTGTCCGTCATTGTTCACACAAGGGTGAACTGAACGATCTTGTACAGAGTGTTGTATTTGCCGAAGTTGTCCTGACTGTTGGGCTTTCGAGGTTGCATGAACAAGACTACGATCGCATGGCAACAAGGTACATTTTATCTAAACAGAGAAATCAGAGCTGGCGGAGGCTCTGTCAAGTCAGATGGTAACTTGGCGGGGTGTATTGCAGTGAGGTGGCAGCCTACTACTCGCTATGAGACTCCAACAATACATGCAGGTGAGGGTGGCGACCGTTTATGACACTAATGCATAGAGCAGTTTTAAGTGTGTGTTCTACACAACGGCACAGGTAGAGCTTCGGTTCCAGTGGTACTCGGTACGGATGAAGAAGGAGTAGCAAATAATCAAGACAGGTTTGGAAGCACAATATTCAGTACATGATGGTAAAATAGCGTCGACCTCAAAATGGTAAACAATTTGCTCGGTCAGCAAGCAGGTTTCACTCAAATATCCCTGCTTCTTGGGACTGTATTGGGACAGCCGGGCAGCAAAGGATCACTGGAGGGCCAAAAGAGAATGGCCACCGAAGAAACCTTGACGCTAGGTGACCAGGAACATCGTAAGTGAACCACTTGTACAGAGATAAAACATCATCTTACCTCCATTACACATAAAACTTGGTTTGATGAAACAATTTGTGAATGCCCTGGACCATGATGGTGAATGCTTTCGCTATTATATGCTCAACGTTTCCTGGTCTGAGTGACGAGAAGAAAAAAGCTGGATATTTGATGGCCCACAAATAGACACTCCTCCGTGATTCTGCCTTTGCTACAACAATACTGTGTTAGAGGCAAGAGCGTGAATGCTTTTTCAGATGTAGCACAGGAATTTCTGGGGAACAGGAAAGCGAGACCACTAACATTGTACAGGACCCGGCTAGACAGTTTTCATTCTCATGGATGGAGAATGAGTATAAAGTTGCACTTCTTACATTCTCACCTAAGAAATTTCCGATAACCCTAAACGAGTAGTGATGAGTTCAGGGTGGAAACCTTCGTTCATCAATATCTAAGTTCATAGGAAGGACGTTAAAAGGGCAAGTGGGATAGTCAAATATGAAAAATGGCCGACTATTGTTGAGCTTGATGAAGATATTCAGACGCTATGCTCAGTAATCGTCTACGAAGTTAGAAAGTACTCACATCGTAGTATGTTTACATTACTAAACCATTCTTCTTAATAGATCATTGTTGTCCCATATTACTTCTTTAATTCATATTGTATTATATTGGTTTAAACATATTCTGATCAAAACATTAACATATCATCGATTTGTTTATTCCCTTCAATACATCCAATATATATATATATATATATTATACTATATAATATATATATATATATAATATATATATAATATATATATATATATGATATATAATATATATATATAATATATATTTATATATATTATATATAATCCCAATAATTGTGATAGACCCCTCTTGAAAAAGGTAAAAAATCATAAAATTTTACAAAATCTGTGTTACACACAATATCTCACAAATGCTATGTATAATGCAAAAACCGATGACATTTTTGAATCAGCACATCAATATCAATTGCGAACCCCGTCCAAGAAATTTCTGTTTACCAGTGTTATATACAAGTAATAAAACAAAAAGTAAATAACATTTCTTACCTATAGCAAACATTCACATATTAAAAATTAATTAGATGAAAATTGGGAAAGTTTCGTAGTTAAAGATATTAAACTAAACTTCATTGAATAAGCTCTAAGGTTAAAACGAACAGCACATTAGCAGTTCTCCATTTTCAGGGATAACCTATTTCTTGGGCTTCATAATATTCCCTCTTGTTCTACACAATATCTTTTCACTTCTCCGACTGATGACGGTGGGAGCTGAAAGGTATTTTAATGCTAGTTTTTTCAATTCATAAAATTTTTCTGTGTTTTCACCAATGAAGAATTATCATTGTCTTCACTGCAAAGTAGGCAAACCTTTATATTTGTTTATTTCTTGATGTATCCGTTGTAACCTTTTACTTTATCTACAATAATACATCGTAAAGAATGGACTTTCTTTTTCAACCTCTCACTTTCTTAACTGTATGACGATTTGTGCCACAATTTCTTAAAAACAATCCATTAAAGAACTGAAAATGGAACCTTCAGCTTCACTTTTCTACATGAATCATCGTCAGCAAAGGAGTCAGGAGCTAAATTTCATGCATTTCTTTCCATGCCTCAACGACCATATTTTTTTACTGATTCATCTGATTCATGTTAAAAATTAGCTTGAATCGCAGATCTAAGAAAGTAGCTACACACAAAGATTTATCACATAGAAACTTAGAAAGTCTTTTTTCTACTGATTTCTTAAGCTCGTCAACGAGTGTAATTATTCCACTGAAGCTTTTGCTCTTAATTGCTTATTAAAATTAGATGATTATTGAGTACAATGGAGGGATCACTTTAGCGAACTGTTAATTCCAGCACGTTTAAGCTTGTTCTTAGTGTGTTGTCAAATGGTCATAGTAAGATGGAATAATTTTGCCACTGAAATTCAGTCAACATTTTCTGATGGCATTCAGCAGCGTATATGGATAGGGGAACTTTTTGTTTCAAATACAATCTTCAGTAAACATATCATATAGTTCTGTTCCAGCGTGTTAGAAAACGTCTGAATTATTTATCTGTTTGCATTCAGCTGCATCTGTAAGTTTAAGCTTGGCAGGCTGCGTTGCTGATGGTGAAAATGAGAGTAATATGCTTCTGGCAAGTAAATAAAATTCTTTATACAGACTTCGACATAATATTTTGAATCGTGAATGCATAGTTGCAACATGTGAATATAAAAACATGAAATGATAGCAAGCCACTCTCCTTATATCGCTACCATGTTTGGTCCAATTAGTTTCCCGTATCACTAAAGAATCTATGTTTCTAGATATTGAAAAATATCAAAGGCTCCTTTACGGGATTCTTGACAAACTGTACTAAAGGAATTTTCGCCATATTTGGCTAACAGACAAATTTGGCTATATTTTATTTTTTTGGAAAATAAGTTTGCTAAAATTTAAAATTTAAATGAAATAATTCCTTATGTTGACGTAATTATTGTTACAAACCAATATTTCCCGCCGAATAGTTCGCAAAAAGCCGAATACGACATATCGTTATTTGCCGGAATAGGCCGAAATACGATTACTTGCGAATATTGCGGCACGATCCCTATAAGTAGAATATATATATATATATTTATATATATATTATAATATATAATATACATTATATCTTATATTACACGCGTAATGTATATATATGGAGATAGTGATAGATAGGTTGAGAGAGTGGGGTCACGTATATATATATTAAGTAGTGTGAGCTATCAGAAGTGATTTAGTATAGTATTAGCTGAATATATATATATATAATTATTATATATATCAACTGGAATAATGATTAATTCCTACAATTCAGAGCTAATACCACGAATGAAAAAGATTTTATTTGAATAAAAAGACTTTGATTGAAAAATACCACATCCAAACCAATTTAAATTATCAGTAATCAAACACCAATGATAGAATAATAATAATAATTAATAATAATAATAATAATAATAATAATAAATAAATAATAATAATAATAATTAATAATAATAATAATATAAATAAATAAAATAAATAATAATAATAATAATAATAATAATAATAATAATAATAATAATATTAATATTAATATTAATATTTAATTAATATTAATTAATATTAATATTAAAATTTAATATTAATATAATATAATATTCAATATCAATAATCAATATACAATATCAATATCAATTATCCAATATCAATAATCAATACAAAATATCAATATCATATCAATATCAATATCAAATATCTAATATCAATATCAATATCAGATCAATATATAATAATAATATAATAATATCTATAATAATAATAAATAATATATAATTCAATAGATAATAATAATAATAATAATCAATAGTTTATGGTTGTTATTTTTCAGAAAGATGTTAAATACGTTTTGTTCAATAAATATAATTATTAAACATCAAGTTTGTTACTCAATATTATAAATAGTATATATGATAGTATATTATATATATATATATAATAGTATTATATAATATATTATATATTATATATTTATATTTATATATATATAGTATAGTATAAGGTTTCATATATTATTAGTATATTATATATTATATTATATTGTTAACATTGAATAAGTGTTCAAGACCTGTCATCAAAGAGATTGGTTATACTAGCAGCTGTATTATACTTAATGTTTCATTTAGATCATACTCACTTGGTAGGGGGGCGGAAGTACGGAGGCAACAGGTTAGATTAGTGATTTGATCCGGCTGGCCCTACTCTTCTCCCTCTCTTTAAAGAAATAATTGGATATCCCCGCAACTACCTCAACTGTAACCTCCTTCGTCTCCCTCTCATTTCGAACTCTCCTTTATAATACAGTTATGAATGTCGAAAATAAATATTCAGAATATATAGCGCGTAATGTTGTTTGGAGCTATTTTAACGCTTGCGTAAGATTTTCTTCAATACCGTAAATAGTGTGATAACGTAAAATCCTCATATTTACTCATTAAATAATAATTATATGTACAAATAAAATATGAATATAATAATAATAATAATATAATAAGTAATAATAATAGATAAATTATAAATAAGAATAATTAATAATTAATTAATTAATAATAATAATATATGAATTTAAATAATAATAATTAATTTAATTAATATAATATAATGTATATTAATAATAATTAATAATAATTGAATATATGTGAATGTCATTAAGTAGGTTATTTGTAAAGTGAAATATTTTTACTATAGATGCCTCACATAATTTTATATGTTAGAATAATCATGGATTTGTTAGGAGAATGCAAGAGATTGTCATATTTCAAAAATTTTTAATAACAAGTGCATTATTTATCGATGCTCTGTCTATACATTCAGTGCTCTTCCTTCTACTATGTACTCTTCAAACATTCGCAGAATAAATTTATCCTCTAATCCTAAACTTAAAATATTTTTAAATTTTTTTGAAAAACTAAAATAATAATTAAATCGGATAATTTGCAATAGAAAAATATAAAAATACTTAAAATTACTCTGAAAATACTTTGAATTTCTGGGATAATTTGAATTTACAAATTATTATATTATTATTATTATTATTGATTAGATTATTATTTGATTTTATTTATTGATTATTATTATTATTATTATTGGTGTTTTGTGTTTTTGTTTTTTTGTTTTTGTTTTGTTTGTTTGTGTTTTGATTTGGTTTTGTGTTTTGTGTGTTTGTGTTGTGTGGTTGTTTGTGTTTTTGGTTTGGTGGTTTTGGTTTTTTGGGTGTTGTGGGGTGTTTGATTGTGTGTGTTTGGTTTTGGGTGTTGTGTTGGTTGTTTGGTGTGGTTATTTGTTTGGGTGGTGTTGGTTGGGTTTTTTTTTGGTTTGGTTTTGGTTTTTTGGTTTGTTTTTTTTTTTGGTGTTTTTTTGTTTGTGTTGGGGTGGTGTTGTTTGTTTTGGTCATTGGTTTGGTGTGGTTGGTTTTGTGGTTTTTGTTTTGGTTTTGGTTTGTTGGTGTTTTTTGGGTGTGTGTTTTTGTGTGGGGTTTGGTGTTTGTTTGTTTGGGTGGGTGTTGGGTTTATTATTATTATTTATTATATTATTATTTATTAATTATTATTATATTATTATTTATTATTATTTTTATTGATATTAATTATTTTTTTCCATATTATGCCTAAAGAAGCCTTCAAACATTTTCTTTAATTGTTCTTTAGGTGTGGTACAATCTTCGAATAAAATTGCCATCTTAAATGATTCCCAATCTGTGCGCCACTTCATCATGACATTGTTCGAAAGATATGAACATTATTTTAAGTAACGAAGCCAAAAGAAAAGAAAGTAAGAAAGATAAAAAAAGACACAAACTAATTCAATGAAACGCGTCATCTTTATTTTTCGTATATTTTTAAATTTTAGTTTATCTTACTGTTGTACAAAGGTAATAATTGTATTATTTTAAATCAATTGTTGCTTCGTTTCGTATTAATAAAGTCATGAGTTGAAAATGTGCAATTTGTGAGTGGACAAAGTGTGAGTCATTTCAGAAGGCCAATGATAATTTTGTTTATTCAAGATATGGTGTTCTCTAAAGGAAAATTAATTCGGAAATTAGTTGTGTAGGTGAAGTGTGTTTTTTAGTTAATTGAAAAATCTTGGCAAATGAGTATGATCAATGACGAAATGCGCTGATTGTTATTGTTGTTCTAATTGATTATTATTATTCATTATTATTGATTATTTATTGTATTATTATTATTATGGTATTATTATTATTTATTATTATTATATTGGTATTATTTATTATTTATTTATTATTATATATTATTATGTATTAATTTATTGATTATTATTATTATTATATATATAATTATTTTATTATTATTATTATTATAATGATGAATAATAATAATAATAATCAATAAAATAATAATATAATAATAATAATAATAATAATAATAATAATAATAATAATAATATATAATATTAAAATAATATAATAATAATAATAATATAATAATAATAAATAACAATAATAATAATAGATAATAAATAATAGATAATATTAATAATAATAATAATAATAACATTAACATTAACATTAACTATTTATTATTATTTATTTATTTTTATTATTATTTTTATTGTTTATTTATTTTAATTTTATTATTATTATTATTAGTTATTATTATTATTATTATTATTTTTATATGTTTTGTTATTGTTATTGTTATTGTTATTTATGCATTACGATTTCATTATCATTTAATGCATTATTCATTTATCATTATTTTATTATTTATTATAATTATTATATTATTATTATATTCTTGATTATTATTATTGTAATTATTTATTATTATTATTAATAATTATTATTAATATTATTATATTATTTATTATTATTATTATTATTATTATTATTATTATGATTATCTATTTATTATTATCTATTATATTTTTATTATTATTATTTCGATTACCTATGTGAACAAATTATTGTCAAGATATATTAATTTTTAATAATTTATGGTGATTGTTAAATAAATAAGGTGATTATATTTCTTCCATAATTTATGCTCCTATTTTAACCTTCTTTTCTTACTCCTTTTATAATGAATAAATAATAAAATAATAATAATAATAATAATATAATAATAATAAGTATATAATAATAATAATCTATAATAATATAATTAATGAATAATAATAATAATGTTTGGAATTATATATGGAGGAAAAAAGGAATACTAATAGACTCATACATAGGAGGAAAAAAAAAAAGAGGTAAAAGTGAAGGGCCGTTTGGAAGGAGGATGATATAGGAAGCTAAAAGGAATTGGAAGCTCTTCTGGAAGGTAAGGCGAAAGGTAAGAATGAAAATAGGATTGTTAGAATAAGGAATAGGGATGGTGCTTTCGTTAATTGATAAATGGATGTGAGGGAGTGAGGAAGGAACACTCGAAAATCTGGCATACATGTGCAGTAATGGGAAGAAGTCATAGTGAATGTGTGTGTGGATTTGATGGTGCAAGAAGGAATAGGTATTTTGGGGATGAGGTCATTAGTAAAGAGGAGATAATGGGTAGAGTGAGAAAGTTGAAGAATGGTAAATCTGCAGGTGTATGAATGAAATTACTGGTGAAATGATCAAGGACGGAGGGAAATGGGATTGATTGATTTGGAATTTTAACAAAGCGTTATGGAGGGTATAGTTCCCGAGGGATTTGGAGAAGCAGTAATAGTACCCTTATATAAGGGTAAGTGGGACAAAAAGGAGTGTTCTATTATAGGGTGGATTATTTATAGAGTGTTGTAGGGAATATATGCTGGTATTTTGAAGAGTGCGCCGAGTGTCTGAAGGACTGATTGTGAAGAACAAGGTGCGTTTAGAAGTGGTAAGAGGTGGATCATCTTTACATTGAAACAAATATTGAGAAATGAGAGAGAAGAGAATAAATTATATTTAGGTTTTATGGATTTTCAACAGGCGTATGATAGGATTAATAGGAAAGGCTCTATGGCAGGTGTTAGTGTATAGGTGTTGGTGGTAGGCTCTTGAATGGAATCAAACAGTATGTATGGACGTGTGAAGCGTGTGTAGAAATAAATGAAGTCGAAAGTGTTGTTTTAATATTAATAGCGAGTGAGGCAGGGATGTGTTATCTCTCCTTGTGGTTATTCAATTTGTAATGGATGGGGTTATGAAAGAATTAGAGTGGGGGTGGCAGGGGATGGTATTGAGAATGATTGAGAACGGAAGAGAGTGGAGGGGTGCCCTACCTATTATGCGGATGATCTGGTTTTGTGTAGCGAATCTGAATAGAGTTTGTTTGAGAGGATTGGTAAGAGATTTGGGCAGGGTTGTAAAAGGAGGGTGTGAAAGTAAATCGTAGATAAGGGTAGATTATGGTTGTGAGTGAGAGATTGTGAGTTCTCTTGTGTGAAGTTTATGTTAGGGATGTGGTGAGCAGCTGGAAAATAAGTGTATGTGTAGTTAAATATTTAGGGTAATTGGTTGGATGAAAAGAGATATAGGATTGAATGCAAAGTGTAGTAGGATAAGTTGTGAAAGGCAGAAGGTGGCTGGTGGCAATTAATCGTTGGTGATGTAAAGGGGACTAAGTCTGGATGTCGCTATGAGTCCTTACATGAGGTAATGATTGTTGACTCTGTGTAATATATTAGTTAGGTGAACTATGTCTGGCAATAAGGTAATAGATCGTAAAGTTAAATGAGTTTTTAGTTATGATCATCTTAGTGTGGTGTTAGATGTGATGTGAGAATGTGATAAAATGGCGATGAAGTATTGGAGGGGGTGTGTGGTGGAAGAAGTGTAATAGATGAGAGACTAAATGAAAGTATTGTTGAGATGGTTTGGTTATTGGAAAGATGGATGATAGTCCATTGTGTTATTGAGTGATTTTATATGTGAGTGTTTGAATCGACGTTGTCTGGGAGAGCCGAGGAGAGAAAGTGATTGGATGTCATTAAGGAATGCCTGAAGGAGAGAAATGTGAGTTGCATGACGTCAGAGAGAAAGGTCATAGGTAGGAGGGGAATGGCGGGGTTTGTGAGTATGGTATTGGTTTGTCACCTGTGTCAGGGAGGATACCTATCGAGTTGAGGAGAGATGCATGTCCGTCTGCCGTCCCGTGAAGCCTGTAGGTGAATTTCCTGTTTTGCGATGAGTCTTCACTAAACTAGGTAAAAAGGGGAGGTAAGGCTGGGCTTCTTTTCGATTTGGAGCCATTATTCTTCTACTAATTTCTGTTTTCAGTGCATTTGCTGATCACTGTCTTTTTTCGCCAATTTTGGAAGGAGAAGGGGGGTTGATGATAATAATGATGAATTATTAATAATTATATAATTTAATAATAATAATCAATAATAATTAATAATAATATAATAATATAATTAATAATATAATAATAATATAATAAATTAATAATGGTAATAATTATAATAATAAAGAATCGTTTACCTAGTATTGTTAGTGTAGTAATTTGCAACCTAACTACATTTTGTATTAATTAAATATTGTTATGTACTTTTATAATATAATGACGGATTAAAATTGTATTAATAGCTAAGATGGATATTCTGCGGCAGTCTGTTCAAAATGAAGATTATCTGCATGGTTGTTTGGGCGACAATTCAGCAACCCACTTCACTTTTAATTTAGTGCCGAAACTATTTCAGGACTTTTGCAATGGAAACTTATGGCTCTTTAGAACATGATCTTATAAACATCGAGAGAAGAATCTTTGAAGATCAATGCAGATTATGGTTGTTAGTTCCTTGAATAGGTGTATATAACTACTATGGGTGCAATATCTTGGAATGTGATAATTGACTGCGCGAGAAATTATCTGCAATACTAAAGAAATTGTACCCGCATGATTTTATCGTCTAAAATCTTTAATGATAGCTACTAGTTTGGTAAGATAAACTAATAACATATATGGCATCAGCGTATGAATTTGTATGGAAGTTTGAAAAGTTATTTATTTTTTTTTCATTATTATTTTATCATATTTTGTCTTCAAGAACTTATTAGATAGTTGCTATGGAATAACTAATAATACATACTATGTGGAATCAGCGTATTGAAATTTGTTTGAAAAAAATAGGATTTTTTTATATGGCTAATAACACATTTGGGAATATTAGTCGTAATGAATTTTTTTATTTTTCAGGGGTCATACCGACGTTGTGAACAGAGGTTGGGGATCGAAGTCCCCCGTCGTTCACCTTTTCAGGGTTCTCCGAGAGACCCCGACTGCTTGCATCTTTTTAATTTACCTTCCAAGGGTAAAAACGAGTCTTCTTTTCGTTCATAAAAATAAAAATTTCCTTTATACGTTTTTTTTCATCGCTTTATATTTAATTATATATTAAATTAAAATTCTGTAATACATACTAGGGGCTATATTAAAAAGATTATAAAAAAAGATTAAAATTCCATGCAAATTTCTTACGCTGATTGTCATATTGTTATTTAGTTTTTCTTGTGCCTATCTTGTTTTAGAGATATTCATAGTCGGGTTGCTTTCTTTTTAG
>JABUQX010032719.1:22500-25000 GCA_015478945.1 Trachelipus rathkii
ATCCTTAATCAGCAGTCTTTGGCCCCAAATGGGACTCGGGCTTCTTTTGTCTTTTTTATTGTATTAAATGATCTAGAGATCATTTTTGATATTCGATATCTCATGACCAATTACCATAAGATTCACGATCCTGATCCGGTTCCTGCTTAGACTCCTCCTACTTTTTCCATGTAGGGGCTACGACCTATTTTCATATTTATTTACTTATTTTTCTCTATTTCATTTTGGGGCTACCGTAGATAGGAACCCCACTTTACGGACTTACACCCTCGTTCGAAGGGGCGTAGAGTATATACATATATATTAATATATATTAATTTATTTTTATTTTTAACTTTTTATTGGCGGTGCCATAGCCGAAGCCCTGTTTTTAGGGGCTTACACCCCCTTCGGGGCCTGTAGGTAATCCTAACCTCGTTTGCGACGATGTAATGACATCCGAAGTTGAGTAAGTGATTTGATGGTTATAAGACCCCTCAAATCCTCCCTAATAGGGGATTTTCTAGGTGTCCGAATACTTTTTGACCAGACTGGTTCGGCGAGTTTCTACTATTACTATATTGATTATTAATTTAAACTATCGTTTATATAATTATTTCTACCGATTGTGAAATTCTGTGTATCTAACCAACCAGAGCTCGTAGAAAGATGATTTTAACGTCTATCTGGGGTTAACTGGTCATGGGGAAATCGAATGAAATCATCAGAAATGATCTTCTGATCATATAAAATACTAAAATAAACCATCAAGGGAGCCCGAACCCCATCTGGGGGTAGCGACCTCGAATTGAGAATCAAAACCTCTGACAACGGTCTTCTAGTCCTCAAAAACAATCTGTCATACTCGAAAATCTCTAATTTGACACACCAAGAGTTAAAAACTTTTTTCTCCGAATCCGGCTCCGCTCCAATCCGACCCTGGTTTCATCTCTGGCTCCGGATCTGAAGATCCAAAGATCTAGTCTATAACCCTAAAACAGGTCGTCATCGTGGTTCTGAAATATGACCTTTGCAAAAAAAGTATTAATTTCGGATGTTGCAAAAAAGCGCTAAAACATTCGTCTATTGCTAAATGTTCGGCTGTCAATTTTTGATAACGAAGGTGCTACATCTACTACTGCTGTTTCTCTGCCTGTCTGTCTATATATATATATATATATATATATATATAATATATATATATAGGTGTATAGTATATATATATATATTATTATATTATATAATATATATATATATATATTCTATATATATAATATAGTATATATATTATATATATATATATATATATATATATATGTATATATATAATTTGTTTGTTTGTGTGCATTGCATATATATATGGAGGTTAAGTTGTATTGCTTAAGGTTCAAGTTTATGTGAAGAAATATCATATTAAAAAAATAAATAATTTCTACTATTATTAAGCTAGATTAGGTTAGGTTAGTATAAACCCTTACAAGGACCTCCCTATGTAAGCAGTCGAGTTTAACGTAAATTGTTTATATATAATTTACTAAAGAAGTTTACTAGCTTAATACCCTACATCTTCAACGAAATTGTAAAATATATTTTTGCAAATTTATTTATGATTGGCTCTACTCTAA
The DNA here is from genome assembly GCA_015478945.1 of Trachelipus rathkii. Lineage (NCBI taxonomy): Eukaryota > Metazoa > Arthropoda > Malacostraca > Isopoda > Trachelipodidae > Trachelipus > Trachelipus rathkii. The sequence goes on from JABUQX010032719.1 coordinate 24,105, forward strand.
TTACTTACTACTACTGACACTCACTATCTACTCTACTACTACTACTACTATACTTACTTTTTCACTCACTACTATCGATAATACAACACAAATATATATATATATATATATATAATATATAATATATATATATATAATAATATTATATATAGTACAACAATATATAATTTATATATATTATATATATATATAACTATATATATATATATATATATATATATAATTATAGTATTATATATATATATATAAATAATTAGTAGTAAATATATATATATATATATATATAATATATATATATATATATATATATATTATATATATATTATAAATATATATATATATAAAATATTATATATACATATATATATATATATATATATATATATATGATATATATATTTTTTTTTATATATATATCAGTATATATATATATTAATAAATAATATATATATCTATTATATATATTATATATATAATAATAATAATAATAATAATAATGAATAATAATAATAATAATAATAATAATAATAATAATATTGATAATAATAATATTGATAATAATAATAATAATAATAATAATAATAATAATAATAATAAAATAATAATAATAATTAATATAATAAAATGAATATAATAGCATAATAATAATAATAATTATAATAATAATAGCTGTTAACATCTTAAACTTTAAATTCTAGTTTAGTTTGCAATTAGTAAACAATGAATTATTAAAAAAGATTACATACAATTAACCAATTACATAACATCAATTCCTATATAATAAAAATAATAATAATGAAAAATAGCAGTAATAATAATAATAATAATAATAATAATAATAATAATAATAATAACAATCAACAATAACAATAATGAATAATATATAATCAATAAGT
>JABUQX010032719.1:35000-42500 GCA_015478945.1 Trachelipus rathkii
GAAGTCAAAACTTCACTCAGGAACAAACACAAATATCATCGTCTCCGCTATCTGACTAGCTATCAAAATCACAAATTAACAACTACCTCATGCTATACTCTTTTATTAACAATATGGGTAATGCCTGATAATTAACAGTATTTCAAAGACTATTAATTAATGGAAGTGTAATTTTTGCTGATTAGGTTAATGAATATTCTTTTTGTTATTATGATTAGGAGGGATGAGGGCTGGAACAATTTTTTCCGACTCTGACTCCTCCGCAACCATTTTAAAATTTGCCCGGCTCCGATTACCGCTCGGCATTCAACTCTGAATTTTATTGTTAAAATATATATTTGCTCCTTTCTTATGAGAGAGCTGCCTAGTGACGTCGAGTCTACTGCCACAAATTCATTAACCTGTTTGAGCTTTTTAGCTCCATAAATTTTCGGAGATCATCAATTAATCCGTCTGCGCCTCGGCGCTCATTGATACCCACATCCCCTATGCAATCGGCGATCGCATCAGTCTGATCCTATGAACCTGTGTTACCATACTCTTACTACTATTCTTTTCCTCTCTATTACATATTTCTTATTGAATTTCGTTTTTACGTATAGAGACTGCTAGGCGCTCTAGTTCAAATCTTCCATCATGATACGCTCTTTGTAGGTGGCTGCTTATATATAAGTATTCTACTCTTATTCAAATATTACTATTATTAATCATATATATTATTTGTATGTGTCTAATGAGGTCATGTTTGAGACCTGATATCCACTAGTACCTATTATACTATTATTTAATATCTCAAGCGTAATTATAATATTATATATATTAACTATATATATATATATATAATATATATATATATTATTATATATTATTATATAGAAGGGAGGAGCAGAGCAACCCGAATCGATTGGCATTTTTTATACCCTAACACGCCATATCTCGTAGCACTCCAATACTCATTGGTTCGTCATTCTTCGCAGTCGTTTACAGTTATTTACAATCTCTAATTGGGGCAAAGAAAGCATGGTTAGTTTTCAACACCTCACGAAAACACACAGTTTATTTTAAGTCTACACATGAGTAGATTCTCCTCCATTCATGGAAACAGCTATTGACACCAACGCTTCCTTATAAACAATTTTAACATACAAGAACACTACTTGCTTCAGGTGAAGGCCAAGAGTGGCGCTTCTATAGTATAAGACCGCCTCATCCACCTCTTCTCCAACACCTCTTTTTAGTTTACGACCTCCGGTGGTGGGGTTAAGGCCGTCACAAAATTGCCGGCCTATTGTATTGCACGGTCATCTTTCTTCATTTATTTCCGCAACCTTCGTGGTCTTTTCCCTAATTTCCACTTTGTTCCGAACACCAAGCTTTCTTCTTTTGGTTGAACACCACCATCTCTTCTTCACTTTGTTGAACACCACTCTCCTTCTTCATGACCCCACCTTGTGTTCTTTGAACCCAAACGCAGGTGTTTGTAGTGCCCTGACACCTAACACTACTATGTCATCTCCTACTATCTCCATCTTCAATTTTCAGCCAAAGGCGAAGAAAAAGTGTTCAGGGTTTATGTTATGAAATACACGAATGAATGAGCATTGCAGACCAGCCAGGGGTGAAATAGGTGGACAGAGAGAGAGGATTATCGGATGTTGTGCGCATGTAGTCAAGGATGTAGTATGTTCTCGTGTCTCTAGTCTGGAGTCTCCTGAACTTTCTACTCCATCTACTACTACACTACTACTACTACTACTACTACTACTACTACTACTACTACTACTACTACTACTACTACTACTACTAAATTCATTTGCTCCGCCTGCTTATCACCTAGAACACACTTCCTTCTTCACCTTCCTCAAAAATTATAATTTTGGGTGATTTAAATGTTCACTACCGCCAGTGGCTTTACCTATGGTCAATATATACAGTTGGTAAATTTGCCAACTATTTCTCTATCCAGAATGACCTTGAGCAGTTGGTCCAGCTCCCTACTCGTATCCTTCATCGCCTTTCTTAATTTCAAATCCTTCTCTTTATTTTGTTATATTCTTTCCTCTTCTGGATTCCTCCGATCGCTTTCTTATCTTCGTATCCTCTTTTATCTCTTCAGGTCTTCTGCAGAAAAAGCCCTCGCCAACGGGGAGGAAATGTGTTTGGTACTTAGATGCTGCACACTAGTCGGACTTACGATCATACATCTTTGATTTCCCCATGGAATGGTAACTGCTTCGGTGGGAGGGGTTCCTCGTTAGGTGCAGAATGCATAGCCGAGGCGACTCTCCCTGGCGTGGAGGAGTACATTATAACTCCATTCTTGACATTTCCAATGCTATTCCTCCTTCACAGCCCCTCCAGCTTATTTGTGTCTTAACATCGTAATTTCTTCTAAGAGTTTTTTTTTCTGCTCTCTTTCCAAGCTTAACACTAAGAAGGTGAATGGTCCTGACGGTATTCCTGGTGTGGTTCTTAAAACTTGTGCTTTTGAGCTTGTTCTCTGCCTTGGTAAAGTGTTACGTCTCCATCTTTCCACATCGACCTTCTCTTCTTGCTAGAAACCTGCGTTCATTCAACCTGTGCCGAAAAAGAGGGACCGGACCTCCTCTCAACCTTCTAACTATCGACCTATCGCTTTAACCTTCGTTCTTTCTAAAGTTTTCGAATGGAAACATCTTAATTCCTCTAATTCTTTTTCTTTCTTTCTTTCTAACATTCTTTTCCTTCTTTCTTTCTTTCTCTTCTTTTCTTTTTTCTTCTTTTTTCTTTTCTTTCTTTTAAAGAAATTTCTTTTCTTTCTTTTCTTTCTTTCTTTCTTTAGCTAGCTCCTCTCCCCTTCTTTCTTTCTGTCCTCTTCTTAGACTCTCTCTACTCTCTTGTGACTCCTTTTCACTCTCTATCGGTTAAGAAAGTTCTAAACTGGTGATCGTCTTCTCTCTTCTCTGGTTTTGCCCACCGCTTATATCGGGTATTGTAGTAATTTTTTGCTGTGGTGTTTCGACATATCGAAAACATTCGATGGGAGTTTGGACACAAAAGTTTGATTCTAAACTTCAATCTGGGTAAGTTTATTCATTCTCTCTGACTTACCTTTCCGGTCGTGCTATTACAGATGTAATTAAACGTCCACTGTTCATCCTTAGTCTAATATAAATGGTGGTGTTTCTCATGGTTCTCCTATCCCCACTGTTTTTTTATTTCTACTTTTTCATTAATGGACCCTTCTCTTCCTCTCCTCTCTCTCTCTCTTCTCCTCTCTCTCATGCAGGTATAATGGTCCTTGGAAAGCAGATGAATCTCTAATTCTTTCTGCATATCTCTAATTAGGCAAAGGAAACACAGGTAAGTTTTTCAATAACTTCAGAAACACTAGTCCTCGTTGGTATCTACTGCGGCATATAATCTTCCAACCACACATCTATATTAACTTCATCGTAAAACACACAAGTTACACATACACACTAATATTTTTGGCGTTACTTATAATTGATCAACATTTAAACTTAATTTCTAAACAAGCTTCAAAGAGGATGAGTGTTCCTGGAGGCATCCTTCGAAGCTTCCCCACCACCTCAGATGCTTGTTCTCTATAAGGCAGCCGTTTTCTTCCTTGATGGAGTACGCAATGCCCAATACATATTTCCGTTGAGGTGGTTTCATACGCACTGTTCTTGTACCTGTGTATGGTAAGAAGTGTACTCGATAGGGCTTTCGGAAGGCTTTCATCACAACCCAAAGATTGCTTTCCTCCTCTATAAGAAGCGCTTTTTGTCCTTGTATGGAGTAACGGCAATTACATATATGGGGGTGGTTTTCACACACATCTGTTTCTTCTGAATAAAGTGTGCAGTCTAAGGGCTTTCGAAGCTTCCTCACCACCGCCAGATGCCTTGCTCTCTATCAGGATCGTTTTTCGTCCTTGTATGCAGTAAATGCTCACATATCTGCAATGGGGTTGTTCACAGGCACTGTTCTTCTTGACATAAGGTGTGCAGATCTAGGCTTTCGGAGCTTCCTACCAACCCCAGATCTTGCTCTTCTATAGAGCGTTTTTTCTCTCTTTGTATGGATACGCATCACATACTGGGGTGGTTTTGCACATACCGCACAACACTGTTCTTCTTGATAAGGTGCAGTAGGCTTTCAAAGCTTCTCAAGGAAACCCAGATGCTTTGCCTCTCTATTAGAGCGGCTTTTCGTCATTGTATAGGAGTACTCATACATATCTGGTGTGGTTTTACACCCATGGGCCTTTGGGGCGCTGGTTGTGCGCGTCTGATAAGGTGCAAGTCTAGGGCTTTCGAAAGCTTCTCACCAACCCAGAATGCTTGCTCTCTATAGGGAGCGTGTTTTCGGGTCCTGTATGGAGTACGCATCACATATCTTGGGGTGGTTCTCACATACGCCAATTCATCACTGAGTATTCTTGATAAGGTGCAATACAGCAAGTTCAAGAGCTTCTGCAAGAACGCTCAGAACTGCTTGCTCCTCTATCTAGAGCCTTTTTTCCGTCCTTTGTATAGAGTACTCATTAGCAATCTGGGTGGTTTTACACAACTACTGTTCTTCTTGATAAGGTGCAGTCTAGGGCTTTCGAAGCTTCTACACCAACCTCAGATGCTTTGCTCTCTAGTAGGAGCGTTTTTTCGTCCTTGTATGGAGTAACGCAATCACATATCTGGGGCGTTTTCACAATACGCACAACTGTCTTCTTGATAAGGTGCAGTTTAGGGCTTTCAAACTTCTCACCGAACGCCAGAGATGCCTTGCTCTCTATATTGAGGCTTTTTTCGTCTTGTATAGGTAGTACTCATTACATATCTGGGATGGTTTCACATTTACGCACACACTGTTCTTCTGGATAGTTGCTAGTTTAGGGCTTCTAAGCTCTCACAACCCAGATGCTTGCTTCTAATAGGATAGCGTTTTTTCGTCCTTGTAATGGAGTAACGCATTCAAATAAGTCTGGGGTGGTTTCACCATACACACATCACTGTTCTCTTAAATACAGGTGGGAGGGCTTGCAGTTTGCGGCTTTCGAAGCTTCTGCACAAATGGAATGAGCGGCTCTCTATAAGTAGCGCTTTTTCGTGTCTTGCTAGGAGTACTGCATGTACATATCTGGGGGGTTCAACACACACTGTTTTTCTTGATAAGGTGCATGTCTAGGGCTTTCGAAGCTTCTCACCACCCCAGAGTGCTTGCCTCTTTATAGGAGCGTTTTTTCGTGTCCTGTAATGGAGTACGCTTACAGTATCTGGGGTGGTTTCACATCACACACACTGTTTGCTTCTGCTTGATAAGGTTGCAGTTTAGGGCTTTTCAAAGCTCTCACCAACCCAGATGCTTGCCCCTCTATAGAGAGCGCATTTTCGTCTGTCTGTATGGAGTACTCATTAACATATCTGGTTGTTTCAACAACACAGCGTTTCTTCTTGATAAGGTGGCAAGTCCTACGGGCTTTCGAAGCTTCTCACCAACCCAGAAGCGTTTTACTTTCTTATGAGCGTTTTCGTCCTTTAATGGAGTACGCATCACCATATCTGAGTGGTTTTTTCACATACGCACACCACTGTTCTTTAGCTTGATAAGGTTGTCAGTTAAGGCCTTTTGGAAGGCTGCTCATGCAACACCAGATGTGCTCTTCTATAAGAGGCGCTTTTTCGTCCTTTGCATGGAAGTACGCATTACATATCTGGGGTGTCTACACACACTGCTCTTCTTGATAAGGTGTCAGCCAGGTGACTTCTGTCTCCTACTCTCACTGTTTACTCTCCTACTCTCACTAGCTCCTCTCTAATACTCTTTATAGCCGCGAATTGCTGGCAATCACTTTCTCTTCAAATTCAACGCTGTTACAATAGATACTACACTCTCGATACTGTTTCTAGTCGATAACCGCCTACAATTGAGGAGAGTTCGTGCCACTTATCTCTTTCAAACACAGTCCTCATCTAGCTTTGGCCGGACGCAAAGGTGCCCATGCGGTGCGTTGGTTACACACATTGGTGCGGTGCGGTGCAATTTTTAAAATATAGAGGTGGCGTGCATGGCGCGAAGGCACATTGACACATGAGTTGCGGTGCAGTGCGTGTTGCGCTTTACGCCTCTGTGCGGTTGCGGTATCGCAAAAAATTCCGGTGCTTGGCCCTTTCCTAGCCGTCGTCCTTTTCTCTGCCCAAACCTCTGATCCCAGACATTAAGCGCTATGCCTTCATTCCTTTCATGTACTTCCACTGGTAAATGTTTGGAAAGCACACTTCCCTCACTCTATTTTTTCCAAATTTTCTTTCATTTGCACACTGTTCAAACGCTCTTGTATTCGGGTCCCATGTTATCGGGCCTTTGATTGGTCTTTGGATTCATGGTCTCACTCCCGCCTGCCACCCTAGAGGATATATATATTATATATTATATATTATATATATATATATATATATATATATATATATATATATATATATATATATAATATATATTGAATATATATATTATATTATATACTATATAATTATATATATAATATTATATAATATAGGCCTATATAATAGTTATTTGAATGGCAAAACGTAAATAATCGACAGTTTTGATGCATTAGGTTGAGGCCACTAAACATGATTTTTTTTGCTTGAATTGAAAAATGATATTTTTGTTGTAACTTTCGGCGATTAACAATGAATTAAAAAAAATAAATGATTTTTACTAAAAAACACATTTTTTAGCATAGTTTTTAAAACTTGCTGTTTCGAATGTTGTTTAAAAATAATGGTGAAGTTCCAGTAAAAACTCAAAAAGCAAACTTAAAGATTGAATTCAGTTATCTTGATTACAAAAGATAGTTTCAAAAATAATGATTATTTAAAAAATAAAATCCTTTAAATAGCTCGACTGTATAATAATTAAATTGTCGTTTTTGAAGTTTCGCCTTCCAAGCGATGCGATATACTCTTATATTAATTTTAACGTGGGTGTACGTTTCCCTTTTGTCATAAGGCTTAGAATTAATGTATCCCAAAAAAAACTTTTTTGACCTGCCTACAAGACAAATTTTATTTAAATAGTCGACAATATATAAATGTATCCGTCATGAACCATGGGTTTATGTAGGAAGATCGATAAACAATAGTAAACAGAAGCTGTTTTGACTTTTTCTGAACGGTATTCACCGCTCACACAACTATCCATACATCGACTAATGCTGTATCGGTATTTTAAGAGATGCATTTCTTCACCGAAATCTTAAATCTCATTTAGTGACACAGGAATCTGACATTTTAAATATTAATATATAAAATGTTCAGATTCCCTGCGTCGATGAAATGGACAATAATATTACGGTGAAACAAAAATGTATCTTTTTAAAATGAAAGTGAAAATATAGAAGGGGAATTCATAATGAGAAATTATTAAAACGAGAAATAAATCGTTATGGTGAAAGTGTGGGAGCCGAAGACTATTAACAATTGCCAAATATACATGAAGATGGGGCACCAATAAGGT
>JABUQX010032719.1:47500-60000 GCA_015478945.1 Trachelipus rathkii
AGTCGGAGAATTCATGCGAACGAAGGTAAGTAAAAAGGGGGGTTAAAGAAGTCGAAATAAGACTGTTAATGGCTAGGTGTTTACAACTTCAAAATGGTTAGTAATCTACGATAGTTCTATTGAATGGACAGCAATAGAATGTTGTATGATTTTAAATTAAGGTGTGGGGTTAGATCCCATTCCTTGTTGTGATCACAGAGTTTGATGGGACCTCTTTCACCCATACACAACCATTCACTTCCTTAAAATTAACTTAGCTATACGCCCGACAGAGCACGATACATAGGTTCGTTCTGGAGGGGGGGGGAGGTTCATGTAATACAAAAAGAAGGCTTAGATACAAAGGAAAATATTTCCGTAACTTTACAGAGTTATCACCATCGAACATCTTAAAGGTAACCGAAAAAAAAGATCCAAACATTTACCGACCGACTCTGATACGAAAATATATCAAACCTGTTTTCTCTCCTCTTCCACAAGCGAGAGAGGTGAGAGCGCCGCGATAAACGCGACGGTGCAGACGAGCAACGAGACTTAAAATTACACTAGCATGCATGAATATCAGGTGAGACACCAATATTAGGCAACCTATGTACAAGTAGCGCATTAAAGTGAAAATTTCACGGAAAGCGGAGAGGTATAACCCGTAGACTATATTTCATTTCGGAAGTGGAAACAAAATCGGGTTTTGCCTTAATATTAAAATGAGGTATATACAATTCAACAAACATAGCGCATTCTGTTCGCGAAATCAGATTAAAAATAATTATACAAAAAAAAACACAAATCTATCATCGTTTGAAAAGCAATCTCGGGACCATCCCAATTTAAATAAATGACACGAAAGAATATGCTAACAATTCAAGAGATTAAAGATCCAAAATTAAAGTAGTTATATACATTCGAAATACACAATATTATTTAAATCACTTATTACAGCATCCAAATTCGAAGTTCGTGATTTAAAGTAGTGCTTATGATCACATCTCATTCAAAGAATTGATGAACAAAGTTCAACACTACAGAACAAAGAATAACACCTTCCTCGTAAAGGAAATCTGAACAACTGACTGTTAAAACCCAGTCACAATTCTACCCCGTGGCAAAACCCCTCCTTAAAGGCGGGTCTCGATAGCCCCTGGGTATCGTAACTGGATGATGTCCCTTCCGTGTGGGCGGGTCTTATCAGTGAGTACCCACTGAGCATCTATGAGAAAAAAACGCCCTCCTCCCTGCAGTTTAGAATCCCGAAAAATCCGTTACGAATTCTGGTTTCCCAAGGATTGAAATTTATAGTAAATCCGATACTTTCTTTAACCGCGACATCCTCTTGTTTCAAGAAAGTTTAAGAGACTTTTCTCGTCTACTTGACGGTGTAATTTGTTTTGGTTTTGACCACAATCTTACATTTCTTTAACGGTCTCTCCGTTTTGTAAGCTAAAATCCGTTATTGTTCCAAACAGCTATTGTAATTGTCGGAATAAGGAAATTGTGGTCATTGTTTTAAGAGTATTTTAAATAATCGGGGGACCATTGTTATGGTTGTTCCGAAGAAGTCGGAACGATATTCGCCATTCTCATTCATCTTTTCACATGGTGGTGGAAATTTTCAATTTCCACCTGACATTAAACTCGCCCCTCCGGACCCCCCCCCCGGCGTCCTTCTGTGATCGTCCCGGATAAAGGAGGCAAGGCCAGGGGGGGTCTGCAAAGAAGAGAGAGAGGAAGGAGAGAGAGAGAGAGAGACAGGGGGACACGGAGGGAACAGGAGGTTGCAGAGGGCCACTATTCCTCGGAAAGGATAGCTCGTATCCTCTGCTTAGCCAACTCGTGTGCTCGTCGTAGGGCTTTCCGGCAGAGAGCCGATGCCTGGGAAGCTTCGTTGCGGTGAGCGGATCTGAGGATCTAAACAGGTTGGATTGTAATCTCCAAGAGGGTACAACTGGATGACAGCCCTTTTATTCCACCCCCGAACTCGTGCTGAGCAACACGAGCGGTGGCCCATCGGGGAAGTGTAAAGGGTTTGATGAATGCGCCAGTATTCCAACCTTAGACGAGGGCCACCGCTAAATTAAAAACACGTCTCCGACCTTAATCGTCAGGGCGGTTGAGACATTCCAAGATTGTTTTCACGGCTGAGCAGGATAGTCCTTTGCTACCAACGCAGACACTGAAACACTTAGCTATGAGGGAAGGAGTAAATAACTGTGTACCTCTTGTTGACGCCTTCACCGGGTCCTGTAAGGTGGCATCATTTCAAGTATTCTTCAGGACTGGAATGGGTATTCAGCTTGTAACCCTCATCAACAATGGGAAGGAGTGAGGGCTCCTCGCAGTGGAGTTCGTCCGCCCACGTTAGGTGAGGGGTCGCAGTTTGAACCACAGACCCCTCCGCGAAGCACCGTATTGACTCTTCATAGCTGACTAGGAGGTGAGGGTCTTCGAAGATGGTTTTGGTCAACCTTATTAAACTTCGAGAATCCGCCGTAATCGCTGCTATCTAGCGTGATTGAATCTCCAGGGACTGAAATGCTGGTAGGAAAGTCCTTCACGGATGGTAGCTCCCATAAGTCCATTAGGTGCTGGATGCTGCTTGAAGATACGTTGCGTTATCAAAGTATATACGAGGGTGTTCCTCTTGTCTTGCCGATAAACCGACTAACGCTCTCAAAATGCTCCGCGTGCTGTTGTCAAAGACTAGTTCTAAATGTAATCGCTCTATCACAGCGCAAGGAACAAAACACATAGCTTTTTGGTAACTTCGCTCCTAGGAACCTTTACATTGAAAGTACCTCTGTTGGTCCATCCGATTACCGTAAGACGGTTACTTCTACCACTCGGAGAACGATGCATAGCAAGGCTAGTGGCGCCGAACGGAAAGTGTGCAGCTTGTAAACGTCTACAAAGACCACACGGGCGTATCACTTTCTTCACCGTTGTCCTCATCCGAGTGAAATAGAACCGCTGACGGACAATCGACACGAGCTCTGAAATACCAACGTGGTGGTTCGTTTGGTGAAGTTGCCATATGATGAGTCGGGTGAGATGTGAGTCTGATGGCAGCAGCATAGGAAACTTTGCGTCGAAAGGTATCATCCGCATTGCTCAATTCTCCTGTCGCATCTAGGACTCCGTCTACTACGTAAGCTCAGGTTGTTTCAGCCAGAATTCGTTAAAGGCGGGGGTCTCGGTGGCACGGTGATCTGTTCGGGTAGGTAGTGTTCCCCTGTAGCCTCCGAAATCCTAGTAGGACTTTCCGCGTTACTTCATCTCTCTTTAAATGGACAATCAAACTGGAGAATTCGGCCGAGAGGCGACCGGTCATAGGAGCTTCTGCCGTGGCATTTCCTCAAGTTGCTCATGGAACTGGTGAACCAGGGCTGTGATCCGTGTGATCTTGTTGAAAAGGAGTACACGGCTCTAATCGAAAATTGGGAGCCGCTTTTCGTACCATTCCGCGGTGTGGATAACGGCTTTATGACCTCGTCCGTCTCCGCAGCCCCTTCAAAGAAGGAAGGGTGTTCGTCCAGACTGGCCAATTTGGACCGTCTGGTGAGCCAACGGGGGCCCTTTCTTCCTAAGTCCCGTGAATACGGTACTTATAAAACTCGACGCCTCAATGCCGCGTCGCGGGGTTGTCTTCTGTGGGACGTTTAAACGCCTCAGCTGTCGCAGTTCTACGCGATTTCATCGACTCTGTCTGGTTGAAGAAGGGAGCTGCTGAGGCAGAATATCGCACGCTAACGCCACCTGCTGTCACACCACGCAGTAGATCCTAACTAATCTCTAGTAAATCCTGTAAGCGTCGAAACGAATCTTAAAATGATCGGGAGGGAGAGAGCTCCCTAATTAGTTTCCAGAACGCGGAATCCGTGAGTTCTTTCATGGGTGCGACCTTTACCTTTGCCATAAGAAGGTTCGCGATGGGAACATGCTCTCCCATCGATACAGCATACACTGCGGTAGCATAGGCCGCGCCCGACGCATCTGAAAAGGCGTGTAGTTCCACCTTTCTAGAGAAAATCAGCTGTCTTGGTATCGTTAATTGCAAGCAGTGTTGTAAATGGTCGGCAATTGAAACCCACTCCTTTCGGTGTTCGACGGAAATGGGTTGATCCCAGCTGAGTTTTTCCCTCCATAATTTTTGCAGGAGAATTTTACCTCGAACAGCCACTGGGGACAAGATGCCCAGTGGGTCGAATATGGAAGCGAGGTTCTGCAGAATAGCCCTCTTGGTAGCCGCTTCCGAGGCGACAACCTTGAGGGGGTAGGAAATGGTGTCTTTGTTAGTATCCCATTCCATACCCAAAACCTTAATCGTAGTGTCTTCGGCGGCGCAATCTGTTCGCTCGCAACTTTACTTTCGCTTTTCTGAACAATTGGCACATCTCCACCTCGAATTTGAGGCCGCCTTGCTTCGAAGTAGGACCGGGAACTTGACAAAAGAAACCTCCCACCCGCTTCGCGTGTCAAAGGTGACGAAACAGGTGTCCACGTAGAGTTGGTTTGCAGAATAATCTCTGCGTAGGTCGGTGTCCGAGTTTCGGACGTGGTGTTTGAATACAGGCCGCCAGTAAGAACGGACTGCAGGTGGCTCCGAATAAGACTGAAGCGAACCGATAGGTGACCAAAGGGCTTCGGGGTCGGAAGGACTTTCACCCACAAAACGGCGTGGAATCAACTATCCTGCCACCATGAGACGTAGGCTAAGGAACCTTTTCAATGTCCGAGGATGTAGCGTATCGCTCAAGCCGAATTTTCAGAAGATCTTGGTCAAATCACAAGTGAATGAGGGAATGGTCCATCTGGTAAGCCACTGATTAAGAATCTAGGATCTGTTCTAGAAGAAATCATCAAACACTAGTCTTCAGTGCGGGTGGACGTGAGGTACTTCGACCGCCATGGTGGGGTAAGTAAAATTGCAGCTTGGCCTGGGGTGGAATCGGAGTGATTAAGGGTTTACCTTTCTTTCAATGAAGCCCCTCTCCAGGTGATCCTTGATAACATGCAGCATAACTTCCCATAGCTCAGCATCCCTCTCAACCTTTTAAGGAATGCTGTAATACAAGACGCCTCTTACCAAGGCTCGTAATTGTCCGGAGAGAGAGGGTGTGGTTGTCCACGCCAAGGAGTAACGAAACCTACGTATCGGCCATTGTCGAAATGACAAGTTTCTTTCGAATGCCCTCCAGCGTGGTTTTCTCTGCCTCTGTGAACTGTTCATTCGGCATAATACCAATTTGGGACAGTGACCAAAGTCGATCCAGATCTGGCGTGGGGTGGCCCGCCTCCTCCGTCGGGAGGGGGCCTAGGATCGTAGGGGAGCACGAGCGCTTAAAATCCCCGGGCGTCATCAACATTCCATCCTCCAACGGGAGGGAGGATGGAGGTTCAGCGGTCGGAGGGCGCTCGAGACGATGTCATGATTCACTGTCCTCCTGTGGCCCCGTGTTGGACCCATCCGCCCGCTGGAGGGGGGAATGGCCCAAGGCAACGTTGGTAGCGCAACATATAGTTCGAATCCCCGCATCCGCCGTCTCACATGTACCCTGCACGTCTTCCAACGAGAGGGAAGCTCCAGGGCGTGATTCAGCGGTCGGAGAGGGATCCTCAGAACGGAGGGGCGAAGGGTCAGGACCCCGGGGCGCCTTCTTCACACCCCCTTCCAACTGGAGGGATAGAGAGTGCTGTTCCGTCTGATAACAAGTAAGATCCGGTCTCCAATCGTTGGTGAGCCGAACTTCTGCTCTAAATGCGGACACTACTGTAACTTGGGAGGCAGTGTTCTTCGAGGAAAAGGGTAGAGGTCCCCATATCATGTTGCCCACATTGGTTTTCATAAGGTCAACGCCGAAGCGGGACTCGCACGACTTCAGGAATTTATTCAAGTGATCCACGCCGATCAGGAGCTGGATTTGATCGATCACATCGCTGTCCGGGTAGGGATGAGCAAGGTGTACATGTTGTCTGCGAAGCATTCGGGTGGTCTTGACTAGCCCAGGGATCTGCAGATCCGAGGGCAGGTGTTCCACCACAATGGCCGAGATGGGGACGGCGCCGTCTTTCGTTTGGACTTGAAGAGTGACGACGTCATGAAGGGCAGCTACGCCCCGCTGGTTGATCCCATTGATGGCTAATTTCACCTGGGAGTGGGGCACGCATCGTAATTTTTGAACGACCGCTCTAGAGACTAAAGTTTTCTGGCTCCCCCCATCACACAACGTTCTGAGTGTAAGGGTGTCAGCCCCGTTGGACACAATCAAATCGGCCAACGGAAGTGCCATACCTTTACCCCCAGAACATAAGGCCGCATAATTGCTTGATGCGGGGCCCCCTGATTGTCCGGGGGCCTGCGGGTCTGGTTGCTGTCGTGGGTGGCTGCCAGCTCGAGAGATCGGTTGAGGGCAAAATACGATGTGGTGGTCCGGTGCCCTGCAACGGAAACAAGCCCTAGCGTACTGACAGTCTGCTGTGGCATGATTTTCCGCCAGGCATCTTTCACACCAGCCGCGACTCCTAACCACTGTTAGTCTCATCTCTGGCGTTGTAAGCATAGTACATTCAGATGGGAAGTGCTCCTCCTTGCAGAACCGACAACTTCGCTTGTCCGATCTGACAGGGTTTCTGTCCTGCCTCGGAGGCTGGTTCTTGGGAAATGCTGGTTTATTTCCCGTAGTGCTCAACACTGTAGACACCTTCTGTCTGTTGGTGCCATTCGATCGTTTGTCCGTGTAACCCCCCGGAGTTTCCTCCCTTCTTTGAATGTTGGGATTAGACTTCGGATTGTACGAGACAGGCTTAGTGGCCTCCAAGAATCCGAGCGCTTGTTCAACCAAGTCCAGTACTGATTGGATTGTCCAACTCTTCCTGGCATCCGCCCAAGGGATTCTTTCTCTGACCTCCGGGGGTAATTTGTAAGAGAGTTGGGTCCCTAAAATGATGGAACAGCTTCGACAGTCTCCAATCATTTCATTTTTCTTCAGGGACTCTGAGAAACAGACCACGTTGGCTCTGAAGCGGAAGAGATCCGCGTGTGTGTGCTTAGGGGACGGGAGTCCAACCAGCCTCGCGATGAGGGTCTCTATAAGCTTCGATTTGTCACCATAGTTGCTCTTTAAGAGTGAAAGGGCAATGTCATAGTTCTCTCCTCTTATAGCGAACCCCGACACTAGTTGTTTGGCGTCACCACGTAAACTCTGGAGTAAGGCATGGAGTTTCTCGATAGGCTCATACCCCTGGCCCTCAACCATAGCCTCAAAGCTTTCAAGGTAAGTCGAGAATTCCAGGGGGTCCCCACTAAAAATAGGCAGGTTTCTGGTGGGTGGTTTGAATAGCGTTGGACGGCGGCGAGTCCCCGAACAACCAGAGGCTGTGGATGGTGACGGGGACCTGCTTCTCCTCTGACTAGCCCTATTCCTAGCAGCTAACGCTTCGTTGCCGGAATTGATCGCTTTACGGATTGCTAGATGAAGCCTCCTGGTCTCCGCACAATCGTCTAAATATTCGTCGTGATCCAAAGCGTCTTGGATGACGATATTCGTCTCCTCCAGCTGGTTAAGAGTCGCCTCTAAAGTCTGTACTAGTGCTAAGATGTCTCCGGCCGAAGAGTCCGGTCTTCCCACTAGCTCTTTCATCTCCGTCATGTACGCAGATGCATCCTGCCTGAGAGCTTCCCGCTGTCGCTCGGCTAGTCTTATTCGCTTGGGCTTGTTTCTCTGATTTTGTTGCTGGCCTCTATTTTGTTGGTTACCCTGGATCGGGGTCGTATTCAAGTCTGCCGGAGGGGGTGTCCCGGGAGGATTCCCCTCTTCTGCGTTGGTGTCGCTGCGTCCGGCCTCCATGAGTACTGGGTATGTGCGTACGCACTCGTATCAAAGGAAAGTGAAAAGAGAAAAAAAATCTTTTCAGTACGAACCACTGACGACGGCGTCGCTGCGCCGCGGTCAGTAAGGGGGTTGTGCGCGAAAGGTTTTTTGGAATGCTCCAATACCCTTAAGCACACCTGAGTTTAATCGTACTACTTATCAGAATTCCTGTGATTTATTTCCTGCAAATAAGTAAGGGATAGAAGCGATAGCGGGCGCATGCAAGTAAAAGCGTGGCGGAGAAACTTAACTATAGCTTAGTATCTAACCTTAAACTAACTTAAAAAATAAGAAAAATACAAAAAAAAAAAAAAAAAAAAAAAAAAAAAAAAAAAAAAAAAAAAAAAAAAAAAAAAAAAAAAAAAAAAAAATGCGCAAAAAATTCACAAGACTTACCTTTGCGGCGCAGAGTCCGGTGAATCAGAGATTTAGGCAAAAATTAACCCAAGTTTGAGTTTAATTGCTTGGATAGTATCCAATAATGATCAATATACTTAATAATATACTAATTAAAAGAATAAAAAAAAATTCGAAAGAGAAGCGTCACACACTTAAGTATGAATGTGTGTGTCTGTGTGTGTGTGTGTGTATGTGTGAGTGTGTGTAACCTCAGAACTCCAGCACTCTATACCACACTACAACAACACAAAAGAATAAAATAAAATTCGAAAGAGAAGCGTCACACACTTAAGTATGAATGTGTGTGTCTGTGTGTGTGTGTGTGCGTATGTGTGAGTGTGTGTAACCTCAGAACTCCAGCACTCTATACCACACTACAACAACACAAAAGAATAAAAATAAAATTCGAAAGAGAAGCGTCACACACTTAAGTATGAATGTGTGTGTCTGTGTGTGTGTGTGTGCGTATGTGTGAGTGTGTGTAACCTCAGAACTCCAGCACCCTATACCACACAACAACAACACAAAAGAATAAAAATAAAATTCGAAAGAGAAGCGTCACACACTTAAGTATGAATGTGTGTGTCTGTGTGTGTGTGTGTGCGTATGTGTGAGTGTGTGTAACCTCAGAACTCCAGCACTCTATACCACACTACAACAACACAAAAGAATAAAATAAAATTCGAAAAAGAAACGTCACACACTTAAGTATGAATGTGTGTGTCTGTGTGTGTGTGTGTATGTGTGAGTGTGTGTAACCTCAGAACTCCAGCACTCTATACCACACTACAACAACACAAAAGAATAAAAATAAAATTCGAAAGAGAAGCGTCACACACTTAAGTATGAATGTGTGGAAAATAATAATAATAATAATAATAATAATAATAATAATAATAATAATAATAATAATAATAATAATAATAATAATAATAATAATAATAATAATAATAACAATAATAATATTGCAAACAACAAACAATAATAATAATAATAATAATAATAATAATTAATAATAATAATAATAATAATAATAATAATAATAATAAGAACAATAATTAATTAATAATAATACCAAAATTAAGAATTGTAATAATAATAATAATAATAAATAATAATTAATAAATAATAATATAATAATATATAATAATTAATAATAAAATAAACAGAACAATGGAAAAAGGAACCTGAAGAGTATGGCTTAAAACAACGAAATTCGTCGAGAAACCACTAAGCTTCCCTTGTACATACAAATACAGACCCTTATTCTTATACTCCCCGATATATAAATTGTTGCAATTGCAATGATGAAATATATATCTAAGAAAGGAATATAATCAAAGGAAGAAGCCTAAAATATATGAAAGTCACCGAGAAACCACTAAGCTTCCCTTATACATATAAAATACAGACCCTTATTCTTATACTCCCCGATATATAAATTGTTGCAATTGCAATGATGAAATATATATCTAAGAAAGGAATATAATCAAAGGAAGAAGCCTAAAATATATGAAAGTCACCGAGAAACCACTAAGCTTCCCTTGTACATACAAATACAGACCCTTATTCTTATACTCCCCGATATATAAATTGTTGCAATTGCAATGATGAAATATATATCTAAGAAAGGAATATAATCAAAGGAAGAAGCCTAAAATATATGAAATCACGAGAAAAGCCACTAAGCTTCCCTTTTACATGACCAAAGAGTATTTCGCGCAATAATAATAATTAATTAATAATGAATAATAATGAATAAGTAATAATAATAATAATAATAATAATAATAAGTAATAATAATAATAATAATAATTAATAATAATTATAATAATAAAATAATAATAAATAATAATTAATAATAATAATAATTATAACCAATAATCGGACGGTTCATTCAGCGGTTTTTAATTTTGCCCTCATGCAATTTTCGATGATGCATAAGGTCCGGTTCAAGGAAGGATCCAATTAATATGGTTGAAACAATTAGATTTAGGGTGAGAAAATTAATGGAAGAGAGATGTGAGTGGACTGTATATGTTGTTTTTGTTGTTACCCTATAATTTGTCAGAACATTTTCCCAAAGGTTCCCACCTTCATTTATTATTCTCTGATAATACTATCATTCGAATAGAAAGATTGGAGGTGAGATTCTTTGGCCAATTATAAGTACAGTATTCGTGTCGTAAAAATATATCATATGAGTGTTTTAGATATATATGCAGGGGGAGATATGAATGACTGAGAAGGAAGCAGTCACTCGCGTACTTTACACTCTAAAAAGGGGGGAGAGAAGAATCAACAGCAGACCCCTGAAGGGGGCCGAGAAAGCCTCCAATTGCCCTACGAGAAGAACATGCAATATCTCGTAGACCCGCTATCGCGGAGTCCCTGATCATAGGTAGAAGAAAGTCGAAGAATGCATGCCATAGGAGGTAAATGAGAAAGGGGGTTAAAGAAGTCGAAATAAGATTGTTAATGGCTAGGTGTTTGCAACTTCAAGATGGTTAGTAATCTACGATAGTTCTACTGAATGGACAGCAATTAGAATGTTGTCTGATTTTAAATTAAGATGTGGGGTTAGATCCCATTCCTTTGTTGTGATCACAGAGTTTGATGGGACCTCTTTCACACATATACAACCACTCACTTCCTTAAAATTAACTTAGCTATACGCCCGACAGAGCACGATACATTGGTTCGTTCTGGAGAGGGGGGGGGGAGTTCATGTGATACAAAGGAAAAGGCTTCAGATACAAAGGAAATAGTCCGCAACTTTACAGAGTTATCACCTCGATATCTTAAAAGTAAAACGAAAAAGGATTCAACACTCACCAACGACTACAAAAAAAATATCAAACCTGTTTTCCTCTCTCCTCTTCTATAAGCGAGAAGGGTGAGAGCGTCGCGATACCTGCGACGGACAAACGAGCAACGAGAACTAAAATTGCGCTAGCATGCATGAATATCAGATGAGATACTAATATCAGACAACCTATGTACAATAGCGCATTAAAGTGAAATTTTCACGGAAAGCGGAGAGGTATAACCCGTGGAGTGTTCTTCATTTCGAGAGTGGAAACGAATCGGGTATTTGTTTTAATATTAAAATGCGGTATATACAGTTCAACGAACATAGACGCAATCCCTCACTCTGTTCGCGAAATCAGATTTCAAATATTTACAAAAACACAAATCTGTCATCGTTGAAAAGCAATCTCGGGATCATGAATATTGCTACAATTTAAGATTAAAGATTCTAAAATTAAAGTAATTTATACACATTGAAATATACAGTATCTAACGTCACTTATATTTTCAGTACAAAAAATAATATCAAAGAGCGTGATTTGAGTCGGTACTTTAAATCACATTTTCACTCAGAATGAGTTCAGGAACAGAGTTCAACACTAAAGAAAAAACAATCACACTTTCTACGTAGAAGAAATCTGAAGAACTAACTGTTAAGACCAAGTCACCTCCTTACCCTGTGATGAAGCCCCTCCCCCTGGGCGAACCCTGATAACCTCTGGGTATTACAACTGGGTCTGGCCTTCCCGGGGAGGGCGTGGCTTATCGACGAGTATCCACTGGGCATCTTCTTCCGGATGGCCGAAGAACCAACCCGGGCCCTT
This sequence comes from Trachelipus rathkii, assembly GCA_015478945.1. Classification (NCBI taxonomy): domain Eukaryota; kingdom Metazoa; phylum Arthropoda; class Malacostraca; order Isopoda; family Trachelipodidae; genus Trachelipus; species Trachelipus rathkii. Next base: position 59,400 of record JABUQX010032719.1, read on the forward strand.
ATTTCGTGAGAAAGTACGTCCTCCTTTCGCTGTAATTTTGGGTCCTTGAGAAAAACCGTTTCTAATTAAGACTTCTAAGGTTGTGAAAGTACCAGTAAAATCGGATTACTTTCTTTAACGCGACATCCTCTGTTTCAAGAAAAGTTAGGAGACTTTTTTCGTTACTTGACAGAGTGATTAGTTTCGGTTTTGGCCACAATCTTACATTTCTTTTAACGGTCTCTCCGGTTTGTAAGCTAAAAATCCCGTTATTGTGTTCCAAAACAGCTATTGTAATTGGTCGAATAAGGAAATTGTTGGTCATTGTTTTAAGAGTATTGTAAAGTAATCGGAGGAACCATTGTTATGGTTGTTCCGAAGAAGTCGGAACGATATTTCGGCCAATTCTCATTCATCTTTCACATGGTGGGTGGAAATTTTCCAGTTCCACCGACATATATATATATATATTATATAATATATTATAATATATATATATATGATATATATATATATATATATATATATAATATATATATATTATATATATATATATATTATATATATATATATATATATATATATATATAATAATATTCAGTTCGGTGAGTAACAGAGTAGG
>JABUQX010032719.1:77500-79407 GCA_015478945.1 Trachelipus rathkii
CTTACAATAGTGGGTGTACCAAAAGATCGAAAAAATACAGCGTTATATATATATATATATATATATATATATATATATATATATATATATATATATATATATATATATATATATATATATATATATATATATATATATATATATATATATATATATATATATATATATATATATATATATATATATATATATATATATATATATATATATATATCAGCGAATTTTTTTTATATATATTTTGGAAATTTGAGTGCTGATAAGCAGGATCAAAAAATTTTAAATACAAAAAAACAATAATTATTATAAATCGTACTTTTTTTTACATCGAACCTTTGGGAGCTACCGGAAGTGAGAAGACTAATATTTTAAAAACAAAATCTTATTTGAACCTGAAAACAGGAGAAAAAAAGTTACCTCAGCAATCTAGCTTAGTTGTAGCATTGCATCGTCGATCCCCATGTAGTAGTTATAGGTTTCTGCATTGTCGATGCAGTAAACCCAGCATAAAATCCAGCATAGCTCTGTGCCAGCAGGTCACTCATCAAGAATCGCAACTCCTTCTCTCCCTCCTCTCCCTCCTCTCATTCCTTTCCACGGCAGCACAAACACATTTCACACCACACCACTCATCCTAACTATTTCCTTTCATCTTTATCTCATTCACAGCGAGAAAATCAAATTTACCCTTTCTAAATACAACCATCACCTCCCTCCTCATCATTTATTCCTGATATTCCATGTGCCCATACTTATCTGCATTTTCGCCAGAAAGAGGAAGGTCAAAGCTACGACGGATCGCGTATTCTTCCGAGGCATGCATTAGCTTTCCTTGCGAGAGAGGCGGTAGGTGGTAGTTAACCCGAATCATCAACTTTGACTGCCTTCTACGAAATGCAAAACATACAGGTGGGCAATTCTTTCTTAAACACACACAGGGATATAAGGTAATGTCTGCAAGGTGTCGTCTGGAAGAGGAGTGTGGATATGAAAGCAAAAGAGAAAGGCGAACTATACATACATACATACATACATACATACATACATATATATATATATATATATATATATATATATATATATATATATATATATATATATATATTATATATAATTTTTTTCATATATATATATATATATATATATATATATACATATAAGCTAATAATTTTCTAAAAATAACATTAGGTATGATTAAAAAAATACGAATAATTAATTAATTATGAATATCTTATTACTAAAGAAATTATCTATTAATATCCCAAAGTTACAGATGAAATTGGAGAATACATAGAAGACAAAAATGTATGTCCCAAATTCGCTTGACATAAGTGATACCAAATATTTTTTGTAATAGGTCATTTTTTTTACATTAAAACATACAAAAAATGTGCTCTCTCTCTCTCTCTCTCTCTCTCTATATACACACACACACACACACACACACACACACACACACACACACACACACACACACACACACATACACACACACACACACACACACGTAACCTTTATTTTGGAGATTTTATTATTCCGAAGGAAAAATATGCTCTCTCTCTCTCTCTCTCTCTCCTCTCTCTCTCTCTCTCTCTCTCCTCTTCTCTTCATCAAGAATGTTTTGTACAGATATCTCAAGCCTCACGGTTAACCAAAAATATGTTTTTTTTATTTATTTATTTTTCATGTAAAATAAGAAACTTTTCTAACTTTCCATTCAAAACTTTTCACTTACAAACTTTTTTTAAAAACACCAATTTTCATTATAATTTTATATTATAATTATTTTATATTATAATTTTATTATATTATTTTTGTTTTTGAAGCGGCGCACGAAAACGCGAAAGCGTTTGCTACTTATTAAAATATGAAAACGGTTAAACACCCAATTCAATTGAACGAAGTACAAC
>JABUQX010032720.1:0-12500 GCA_015478945.1 Trachelipus rathkii
CTTAATTTTATATAAAACAACTTAAACCTACACTTAACTCCATAAGACTCTTTGGCACTCCGATTTGCCTGTACTATTGCTGAATTTGTGCAAAAAAAACAAACACGATTTCTACGAGGTTTTTACTTTTGGTTTTGCAAACAATTAGAATCAGCTGTTGTCATATAGCCCAGTCGATTTCAGAAACGAAAATAAAAAAAAAATAACAATGGTTTATATTACAATAATTGATCAATATTGTGATGGAGTTTATCGATTTGGAAGAATTAGATTTAAGCTGATTTTATTGAATGAATATTCATCCATTCAAACGGGCCTACCACGTCGTTTATTTTTTTGGTTTACACATTTCGTAAGAAACGTGCTAAATTCAGCAATCACGGAAATAGCAACCTTATAGATTTAAGGAAATTCTGTACGTTGGTAAGCATTTCTTACATTTTGGGCGCTAAGTTAACAAAAACGAACGCAAACTCGAGCTTTTCTACGTTCGTAAGCACAAATGCCAATCCGAAACGCCTATATTAAACACCAGTAGGTCAGATAGATAGGGGAAACTTCAGACAAATGCGGATTATATATATTATATAATATATTTATTATATATAGGGTATATCATTATATATATATTATATATATATATATATATATATATATATATTATATATATTATATATATATTATATATATTATATAATATATATATATATATATTATATAATATAATATATATATATGAAGGCAAAAACAACCCAAAAAAATTAATTGGGGGCTGGGCTGAGCCCATTTTCAGCCCCCCTAAAAATGACATAAAATTGGAATTTTCAGCCGATTTTGAACCGCTATCAACACCAATTGTAGGCTTTTTTTGTCTTCTAAACGTTGTTTTCGGGCTGTTTTCTGTGACTGTAGTCATTCATTCTGAATTTTCAATTTTTTTCAAAATCCATGTTATGACATTTGTCGAAACTCCTAAACTATTTTTCGAAATGACTTAAAACTCTACGAACTGCATAGATAGCGTACATTAACTAACTTACAACTAACATGCAATATTTTTAGATTTTTTGTTTTTGTGCTCAGCGTTATCCATCTTCACCACTTTTTTCGGAATTAATCGCAATCAATACTTACGATAATTTTTTTTTCTGTTAGAATCGAATAGAGATACACTCTTTACAGGGCAATATATACACCACCGGGGCTGAGATCACCTTTTTTACTTAGATAATTTCTTGTATGTGCAATCTCAGTTCATTTGTTTTGGAACAATTTCAAAAAGTTTTTTTTGACAAATCTTTTAAAAAATTATAGTATACAAAAAAATTATCTACGCAAAAAAGATGCATCTTGAAAATTGATGTTGATCGGATGAGTAAGAAAAAAAATTATATCAAGCAATTTTTTATTTAAAATCCAAAAAACAGTGGTTTGAAAATTGGATAAAGCTGAGCACAACTAAAAAAAAAACAAAAAAAAAAAAGTCAAAAGTAGTTCTACACTATTAGAGGTATTTTAGATTTACGCAGCCTGGTTGATTCAAGTCATTTCGAAAAATGTTTAGTAGTTGATGCTAAGAATTTCAAAAACATGGATTTTGAAAAGATGAAAAATTCGAAAGATGACTCCAGTCACAGAAAAACACAGCGAAACAACGTTTTAGAGGGCAAGAAAAAGCTAGGTTTGGTGAATTAATGGCGGTCAAAATCGGCTGAACTTCGATTTTTATGAATCCATTTTAGGGGGCTGAAAATGGGGCTAGCTCGAAGCCAATATGGTTCTTGCCTTATTTAAAATATAGATTAGACATAGAAACTTTTAATTTCTAGACAAACAGGGGCTATTTTTTGGAGAAACCCTTTTAAAAACAAGACCTTTTTTTTCTCGAATCGTTGAGTCATTGAAGAATTTTATAACCTGGTGCAAATGTCCTGAAAAGCCCCTTCTATCAAATCTAGCTTTTCGTGAATGGTGTTGTAAGTTAAAACTTTTCAACTACCAATCACCTCTCCCCGCAATGCGGCGACATGGTCGTGATATATATATATACTTATATATAATATTATATTATATATATAATATATAATATATATATATAATATTATATATAAAATAATATATATAATTATAATATATATAAAATATATTATAATATATATATATAATATATAATATATATTATATTATATAATATTATTAATATATATATATTATTTATATATATATTATTATATATATTATATATGATTATATATACAGTAATACTATAATATATATATATATATATTTATTACTTATATATAGGGAGATATTGATCATGCAATACGTGTGCATTGGTAATCCCTACACTATCCAATATGTTATAAGCATTATGGTAATGTTTTATCCTCCGGAAATGTTTATAACTACAGTCCGCGAACAATTTTGAATTTTTTTTTGATCCAGCTGTAGTAATTTATATTATTTATCTTTATGGCTGTAATTATGATCAAACTTGGCAATAATTCAGATACTTTTGTTTCTTTCTAGTATAACTTGTCATGATTATATATTGTATGTTTATCAAGTAAAAACTAATAAAACATAGCAAGATGGTTGTAAACCACATAGTTAGTAAGCTCAAAATTTACACAATGGAAGACGACTTGATAAGCTTTCTAGCTGTTTCAAAGCAGCTCAGTGCATACAATAACACGCTTATTAAGTTTTTGATAATTCTAATTCAAGTAAATGACTGTAATCTTATGTATTAATATTAGAGATAGTAAACTTGACATTTTGTTACAGTTTACTGTCTTGTTGTTGGAAGGCCATTGACATCATTAGTTCCCCATATGAGAAACCCCTCTTGGATATACCAGGGTAGGTTTCTTAACAGACATAGATATATGTAAACTTGCTTTAATTATCAAATATGCAAATAGAAATTGTGGTGTAAATACCAATCACTGTTTATATTTAACAGGGTTTTAACCTGGGATTCAATCCTGAATCCTTCTTCGCTGGATTGTTCTAATGTTCTAAAAGCGGGGATTCATTCCTGAATCCGTCTTCTGTGCTGATATTTCGCTGGATTGTTCTAATGTTCTAAAAGCGGGGATTCATCCTGAATCCTTCTTCGTTCCTGATTTTCTATACCAGGGATTCATTCCTGAATCCGTCTTCTGTGCTGATATTCTTGAGCTGAGATTCATTAGTGAATCTTTTCTCAGTTATTTTGAAGTTTGGAACCATCCTGAATCTTTCTTCGTGGAATTGTCTCGGTTGTGATTCATCTGGATCTTTCTCCATGCCAATTCTAACGTTGGGGTTCGGCCTGAGTCTTTTCTCCTTGATGGTACTTCAGCAGAGTCGTGATTCATCCTGAATCATACTCTCACTTGGAACTATTCCCGTCCAATTCAGTTAGTCATCATATGTTGCTCGCGGTTGTTTGAGTCATGCACCCTTTCCTTACTTCTCCTTAATTTCATATGCATCGAGCAATATTTGGCAAGCGTTCGGTTTTTCCACTCTCGATCTGATCCCAGAGTGATCTGTGCATCTTGTCACATATTTTATACACTTCGGGATCACCTTCGATTATCTCAATCCGTGTATAACTGATTCTATATCACTATTCTAGTTAACGGAAATTCTTTATGGCTATTATTGTTGGGGTATGGACTGTGGTATATATTAACTTTTGCACAAAGCTCCCACTATATATTTCTGAGCGAATTTAGTAAAGATAAACTTTTATCGGAAGTGATCATATCCTCTTGATTCTTTTGAACTTCTTTATTGGATATTCCTATTCTTTAATCCTCAAGACCACTCTTCTGATTAACTCGAGTAAAGCATCCCGGAAACGATCTCATATATCTTAACAATACTCTCCTGGGTAAAAGTCTGTAGACTGTTCGCTCCACCCACATTGTTTATATACTTATCACGTTCTCACATCTCTCTGAATAAGCCATTCCAGTAAGCAGCCTACGGAGTCCCACGACACCTTCTCGTTAAGCGAGAAAAACCTAACCTCTCGTATTAAACTGATGGTGGTCAGGTGGTTACACTGATACTCAGCACATTCTCCACTTCTTTGACATCAAAAACCCTACTCCATTCTCCGTATTATTTTCTCATTTCAAAACTCTTCAAATCAAGATTACCAAAGAGAAAGAAATGGAGACACACAACCCTTTTCTGCTCGGCGCTACGATTATCGCGGTCCAGGGCACCCTTGAGAGGCAGAATAATACTATACTATATACTATACTATACTATATAATGCTATACTATACTATACTATATATATCCTATACCTATTATACTATTATAATATATTACTATATATATATATATATATACATATACCTATTCATAAGTGAAATCAATTTAAAGAACGACACTATGATGTTGGGTCATCGTACAAAGGTCATCGGCAAAATTTTTACCCCGATACTCACTCACTCTCTCACAATTCCTGCAAACGATACCTCAAATCGACCACGATACCACCGATACGAACAATGGTATCGGTGCATCATAATATAATATATATATATATATATATATAATATATTATTATATATATATATTATATATCTATATTATGTATATAATTATATATATATAATATATATTTATATATAATCTATATATTTATATATACTATATATTATATATATATATATATATATTATCATCTTCTTTAATCCACCTTTTTTTTCCCTCTAAAAGACTGGGAAGTAAGGTGCGTGAAAGCATCGGAAAAGAAAAGCAAGTAGGAGAAATGACAAGAAGTGCGAAAAGAAAGCCCAGCCTTCGCCCCTCTGTACCATTTAATTAGTAAGAACTCGCCGCAATCAGAAAATCCACCCTAGAAGCTTCACACGGACAGCGACGATCTCACTATGGTATAATCGTAAAAGTGTGGGTTCATCCTGGTCCCAGGTGAGCCAGCAACCATACCCTTACAACACCCGCCATTTCTCTCTATCATGCAACCTTTCTTCTCGCTCTGCTAAACTCACATTTCTCTACAGCAAACATTCCTTTACTGACTCAATCCCACTTTTCTTCGGTCTCACAGCCCGGTCGTTCCCAACACACTCACCACTATTAATCCGCTTAACCAACGACTATCATTTCATCCCTTTTTCCCACATGACCAAACCAATCTCAACATTATTTTCTTTATTCTCTCGTTACCCTTTCTTTACACACACAACTCTCTATACATTCATTCCTCATTTCTCATTCTTCTCACACAACACGCCCTAGATTGTCCCATCTGACGCACATTGAACTTTAGATCTGTACTTCTTATTTCCAGACCATATCTCAACTACTATCCATAACACAAGGTACAACATAATCCTCATGCATGACCTAGCGCACTCCAGACTTAGCCTTTTACATTCACCACGATTTTAATTGCACCACCCACCTTCGTATTCACAAATTTCCTACACACTCTGCATATCGTTCCCTTCTCATTCAACACATCCTAATAATTTAAAACTCAGACAACTTGTTCAGCTGCTCAACCATTAACATAACTTCACACTGAGGGCTATCCTCACCTCACAACATAACCTTACTCTATCTACGTTTACTTTCTAAAGCCCTCCTTTTACACACCTGCCAAATCTCTCTAACCAATTATCAAACTTCTCTTCAGATTCGCGCAAAAGACAATCATCCGCATATAATAGGTAGGGTACCTCCACTCATCTCCATTCTCCATCATCTAACACCATTCTGCCACCTCCCCACCTCTAATTCTTTCATAACTCCATCATATATAAATTGAATAACCAAGAGACATAACACAACCCCTGTTCTCACTCCGCTATTAATACTAGACCAATCACCTTTGACACATTATTCTTACACACGCTTCCTTATCGTCATACATACTTTTTGATTCATTCAGAAGCCTACCACTACCACCATATATCCTGCAAAAAACATACCTGCCATAGAGCTTCCTATTAACCCTATACGGCCTGGTTGCAAATCCATAAAACCTAAGTACAGTTTATTCTTCTCTCCCTCATTTTCTCAATCATTTTTTTCAATGCAAAGATTTTGATCACACATCCCTCTCCAATCTAAACGCACCTGTTCTTCCCAATCAAGGTCTTTCAGTCACTCGACGCACTCTTTTCGACCAAAATCCAGCATATATCTTCCTACACACTCAATAAACTTAATTCCCCTATAAATTTCTCCAGTTCCCCTTATCTCCTTTACCCTTTTATAAGGTACTATACTGCTCTCCTTCAATCCTTGGAACTATACCTCCATAAAGCTTTATTACACAACTTCCAATCCATCAATCACATCTCTTCGCTCCGTTCTTGATCATTCAAAAGCATTTTCATCTATACCTGCATTTACCATTCTTAACTTTCTCACTCTACCCAACTACTCCTCTTGCTAATAACCTGATCCCCAAAATACCTATTCCTGTCTTGCACATCAAACCCACACACTTCACTATCATTCTTCATTACTGCCAATATTTGCAGAATTTTCGAAGTGGTTCTTTCCACATCCCTCAACCTCATTTCATAGTTTACAAAAGCACAACATCCTAATTCATTATTCTAGCATGGTCCTTTATTTCATTCTTAAACCTTTCGGCTTTCCTTGAGAAGAGCTTCCTATTCCCTGTAAGTCCCATTCATCTCCTTTCAAACTGGTTCATTTTACCTCTTCTTTTACTCCTATGCAATGCAGACCTTTTAAGTATGTTCTTTTCTCTTAAATAATTACAAGCTCTTTCTTTTGAAGACTTCAAGATTGCTTTTAGTACATTCAACCACGCTTCTTTTTACTTTTAACCGATTGCATCACTTCTCATTTCACCACTCACTATTAACATTCTTTACTCTACATTTAGGACATCCAATCTTCTTTGCACTGCTACAATTCTTCCGTCATTTGCTCCAGATTTGTTCATTTCAACTTGTTCACAATCAACTGATTACTTGCGAGAGCTCTTAAATACTTATCTTATTACCTTGTTTCACTTAATTTCTCACTCTTAATTTTACCCACTTCCTTCGTATCACCTTCCTCTCCATCCAGCCCCACTAACTTATATATATATATATATATATTATATATATATATAATATATATATATATATATATATATATATATATATTATATATATATATTTATATATATATAATATATATAATATATAGTGAGCTGCAGAAATTCATTTTATTTGCATCCGCGGATGCGGAATGCAGATGTTTGATTTTACATCTGCGGATGCGGATGTTTAATTATATAATTATATATATATATATATATATATTATATATATAATATAATATATATATATATATAATTTATATATATTATATATATAATGTGTGTATATATAATATATAATAATATATATATATATAATATATATATATATAATATTATATATATATAATATATATATATATATATATATAGTATTATATATTATTATATATATATATATATATATATATTATTATATATTATATTATTATATATATATAATATAATATATATTATATCGAGTTTTAAACCACAATCTATTAATATAATTGTTACAGGGTGCGGGAGGGGACCAACTCAAATAGACCCATCAACCTCTTTCCTACCCCGATATTATCATTTAAGAAGTTGCGTAGATTTTCTCCTTGTTCACTAGTCTTTCACTTGCAAATATGGGAAGGTTGTGTTTGCTCTACATCAATTTTTCTGCCTTTTCTGCTGAGAGTCTGTTCTCTTTTCATCATATATTAAGCCCAGCATTGCTTTAATACTCTCTGCACTTGGAACATTAAGTTGAGGACAGCAGTGATTTCTTTGCAAGGTTTACTTTAGCGTGGGTAAACATTTTTGCTTAACTTTCCACAACTGAATAGATCATCATTTGTATCTAGTCCTTTTTCTTGATGAAAGTTTTCGCTCATTTGCATTAAATCTTTAGGTAAAGGGAGTTTTCTTCAACACTATGGATTGGCTAAAGAGATTCTTCAATGCATCTTTAATTGATTTACTTGTAGATGTTGGTTCTGTATATTTCATTTTTTTTCCTTTTAATGGATGGCTAATTAAAAGACTGTTCGGAATGAAGTTTTCCTTGCAAGTTACTCAAGCGTGGTAAACATTTTGCTTACTTTCCACCAACTGATAGGATATCATTTAATCTATCGTTTTTCTTTGGTGATAGTTTTCAAATATTTGCACTACATCTTTTGGTAATGCGTGTGTTCTTCATCACTACTGGACTGTAGATTCTTAAATGAATCTGTTAATGATTTACTTGTAGAAGGTGTTTGGTTCTGTAGATTTGGTTTTTTTCTTTTAAGGGTGGCGAATTAATAGACTGTTCGGAATGAAGTTTTTAAACTGCAACAAAGTGACGATTTAACTTTGTTCTAATATCGTTCAAAAGTAATTGCTTTATAACTGAATCTAAGGAAAGTTTGCAATAGTAGAGGTCATTAATTTCACGACCAAAGCGTTTTTCTACTCTAGTTTAATTACATCTTTCTTTTTAAAACCGTCAATCATTTTCATTTGAAGATGGTTAAAATGCTTCCTTAGCGTTGAGATTAATGGTATACATAAAGAGAAGAAAGGCTGTAGAGCGCTGATTTTTGGTAGTTCTTCAAATGTTTTCAATAGCTTAATGCAGTGTGATTTGATGTCAGTTTTCACATTAATAAGATGTTAACTTTGGAATACAGAACTGGTGTACGAAGCAAGAAGTTCTTTGGGCCAAAACTTCTTTCCATCATATGAAGTGTACTATTCCAGTGAGTTGGAAATGTCTTTGATAACAATAAGATATGGAATCAAGCCGTTTTTTGAATTGCCTTCAACTCATTTACATTTTTATTTTATTTTCAGATTCATCTTAAGTATTTTATTATAAATTCTTTATCAAATCTGACAAAAAACCTCGCGCGGATGCGGATGCGATCTTTAATAATGTGCGGATGCCCCGCGGATGCGGATCGGTATTTACCCTGCATTCACAATATATATATATATCATATATATTAATATATATATATATATATATATTATATTATATATATATATTATATATATATATTATTAAATTATAATATATAATATAATATATTATAATATATATATTATTATATATATAATATAATATATATATATATATTTAATATATATATATATATACTATTATATATATATATATATATATATATATAGTATATACGAGTGATCGAGAAGTCGCGCACATCAAAATATTCGAGTCTGTGAAATTAATGGTAAACGGATTAGGTCTATCTGCAACCAATAGCACCACAGGTATTACCTGCAACACACGTAAACGCCATTGTGATTGGCTGTGCTCCCATGACGTCTCAGTAGCGTAGAGTTCTTTGACGGGTGAGAGGATGCTGTTTTCCCAAGAGCAACGAGTGTTTATTCTTGAACAGTATTTAGCTTGTCGTTCATATACACGTGTTAAAAATGCATTTAGTGACAGATATCCGGATGCAGCAGTGCCTAATAATTCGACAATAACGAGATTAATCGCCCGTTTCCGGGAAAACGGTTCAGTTGCTGACAGGAAGAGATTCGGCAGACCTACCATTTTGTCTGCTGCTAAACTGGCGGAGGTTCGAAAGTGATGCTGGTTCACGCTACAAAGCCTGCGGAGAACTTTCAGTAAACTCCAGTTCATAATGTGAAGTGCCCATAAGCGATAAGATGTTAAAATTCGTGCATATATTCGCTGTGTTCAGGAAATTGAAACACCAGAATTCACGAGAGCACATGGCCTACTGCAGATGGTTTCGTTTCAATTTGTTGAAATCGTGGAATAGCAGAGCTTGACCATGTCTTCTTCACGGATGAGGCGTGGTTTTATCTTAGTGGATACGTGAACAGCCAAAACACGCGATTATGGTCTACGGAAAATCCCCATGCCTTCCACGAAGACCCCTTGCACAGTCGGAAAATCGGGGTGTGGTGTGCCATATCACGTCTTCGAATAGTGGGCCCTTTGTTCTTCGAAACGACAGTTACCAGTGTTGTGTACCAGGACATCATTACACAGTTCATTGCATTACTGGAAGAGGATGAGCGTCATTGTTGGCTGCAGCAGGACGGTGCCACATGTCATACGTCTAATGCAAGCATGCAATTCCTCCGCGAGTTTTTTGGCGAGCGTCTCATCACAACAGTATTATGGCCCCCACGTTCACCAGATTTAACGCTCCCCGATTTCTTTCTGTGGGGTTACCTTAAAGGAAAAGTCTATCAAAATAGGCCCCAAACCCTGGAGGAACTGAAGATAAACATAACTACGGCGATTAACAACATAAGTGTAAACGTGCTGCACAAGGTGGCCTCGAACATGGTAAAAAGAGTTCGTGCATGCATTACCGAAAGTGGCCGCCATTTTCAGCATCTGTTGTAAACCAACCAAACCAAGTACTAAAATTTTTAAGGTAATACGTAATACTTGCATACGTTCTATGTTTGTAACCTAAAATATATATTAACATATTACAATGGTGTTTAATTTTGATGTGCGCGCTTCTGATACTGCTGTATATATATATATATATATATATATATATAATATATATATATATATATATATATACCAGTATATATATATATAATATATATATATATTATATATAATATATAAATATTAATATATATATAAATATATATATATTATATATATATTAATATACTATATATTCGGTAATATATATATATATATATAATATATCTATATATTATATATAATATATATATATATATATATATATATATATATTATATATATATATATTATATAATATATATATTATATTATAATACCGGGTATATATAGGTGGCTTCACGCATGGAACCAGCGAAGGAAACACATTGGCATTCGTCAATGTGGGGTACAAACCCTTGGCCGAGGTGGGCCACAACCAAACCTCCTCACAAAATGCCATTCACTCATTATGCACCTTTCTTCCGCCTCTGCCAACTCAGCATTCCTCTCATTCAGGCTTTCTTACGACTCAATCCACTTTATTCAGTCATCCCAGCTGGTTTTCCAGCACATTACACTAATATATCTGTTACCAACTACTATCACATCCTTTTCACATGACAAACGATCTCAACATACTTTTATTCATTTAATTCTCTCAGTTACCTTTCTTCACCACCACAAACAACCTTCTAATTCGTTTCATTGCCTTATTTTTATATTCTTCCTCACACCTAACAAGCCCCTTAAGATGTCCATCTGAACACACATTGTAATTTAGATCTATACTCTTATTCCACACCAGTTTCACTACTATACATTAACACATGTAAAAACATACCATCAAGTATAAGACCCTAGCGCACTCAGACTTAGTCCTTTTTCACCAATGATTTAATTGCACCAGCCACCTTTCTACCATTCAGAATTTTCCTACTACACTCTCCATTATCCGTTCCCTTTTTCACCCAACATATATCCTAAATATTTAAACTCAAGGCACTTGTTTTAGTTGCTCACCATCCAACATAACTTCACACCGAGGACTGTCCTTACTCACAACCATAACCTTACTATTATCTACGTTTACTTTCAAACCCCTCCCTTTACACACCCTGCCAAATCCCTCTACCAATTCTCTCAAATTTTCTTCCGATTCGCCACACAAAACCAAATCATCCGCATATAATAGGTAGAGCACCCTCCACTCTCTTCCATTCTCCATCATTTTAACACCTTCCCCTGCCACCCCCATCTCTAATTCTTTCATATCCCCATCCATATACAAATTGAATAACCAAGATGGGACCCAGCAGAATGTTAAATGATTGCGTCTTGCATGTGGCATACATAAAAACCTTTGGATAGTGGAAACCAAAGGGTGTCTGGTCGTTCGATCCTGTAGTGCAAGACCACTCAGCGCGTCAGAAAAAATCGTATACGTGTCAGGCATATCTAAAGTCAGAATCCTATTATTAGCCAAAATCAGCGCAACTAACTCGGCTATAAAGACATATCAGTCAGAAGAGTGTGGGACACAGTGAGGTCCGGAAAGACCTCCCTCCCGCCGTGAGCTGTCGGTGTAAATTCTCAATGAGCTCGCATGGAGAGTCAGGTGAGACAGAAAGGAAACCTTCGGTAGAGACGGGTGATCTCCGGATTTAGATAAAGCAGACAACTTCATGCACACCACATGGAGCGGATACAACCAAAATGGGCAAATATCACTGTAGTTATATTGTAAAACAGCCCGTAAAGGGAGGTGGAGAAAAGGGAAGACAGATGCTACAACTTAAGCAAACAGCCAATAGGCAGGGCTACGAGGAACCCTTGCGATGAGAGGAGTCAAAGCCAATGATTTGGAGACCTATAGGTGGAGAAACAAGAAGCACATTAGATGTTCTCTCTATAGAGACAAGGGCATCACCCCAGCCTCGCCCTTCAAATTCTTCCTTGGTGAAGAAC
>JABUQX010032720.1:17500-26505 GCA_015478945.1 Trachelipus rathkii
AAATCAAATAAAGGATTAGGTCTGGTGACCTTGCTGGGCCACGGAACTTGGCCAACGACTATACTTTTGATTGGGAGGTCTAATTCAAGATGTTACGCACTGCAGCATAAGTGTTACAGAGCCATAATGCATAACACATGTTTTTGGCGGACTGAAGAGGTTAAATCAACAAGGGTACGGATGCTCATGTTTCAAAAAGTTTAAATAGATTATGCCATTAAGCCTGGGAGGAAGCTCGACAGTACTCATCCCAAATATAGGGTTTGTAAACTACTTGGTTTCGTAGATACAAAATATTTAAGTAAAAAACACATAACAAGCAGACGGAAAACTAAGCACTATTTACGTCATATTTATGAGGAATTTTACTTATTTTTGCATTTCTATCAGTTACAACTTTTTTACATAATTTTGAATACTGTGTGTTTTATATATAATATATATTATAAATATATATATCTATATATTATATATATATATATACTTAATTTAATTCAACAATATATTATATTCTAACTGTATTATTAACTAATGCGGTAATATTAAGTTTATTTATAATTTTATCAAAATAATGATTAAAAAGGCAATTTGTGCCGAAAAAATCAAATAAATAAAAAAAATAAAAAAATCAAATTGATAACTTTTATATTTTATGTCTGTAGATAGAAAAGATAAGTATATGTACCGTCGTAGCGGGTAGTTGATTATTTAAAATATAATAATGAAACTAATATATATATTTTATATTTGTTCAGACGTTTCGTATAACATACAACTATATGTACGTAAAATTTATGTTGAGTCAGCAGCCTTTCCATATAACGCCTTTATTGTTTTTTTTATGAAATAACTAATAAAAAGTATTAATAAACCCAGTAGGAAGATAACCCTTGAAAGATATAAAAGAAGAAAAGCATAAAGTAAAGAAGAGAGAAAATATACTTTTGAAGTATAAAAACAATACAAGACATTTAGGTTGCGCAACCAAGAAGAAATAGAAAAAATACAAAGAATATACAAGATCGTCATCATTGATTCATCTCATAATTATCATCAATCATCAACCATCAAAATAATATACGAATAACAGAAGAGATAACACGTCATATCATCTTGAGGTAAGTTACCACGAATTATTCACAAATAAATAAAAAAAATCAGATTTTTTTTTTTTTTTTTTTAAAATCAAAAAAATCCCCAACCCTGGTTGTCTGCGATTGTAGGGTCCTTTCCAAGTGTGGAAATGGGTATGGTATAAGCCGTTACCCAAACTGAAGGAAGACCTCTCCCACCCAGATTCGATTATATAAAGAGAGGAGAAACACCGAAGCAGTGGCATGGAGATGAAGTATCACTTGGTATGAAACACCCTCTGGGCCAAGTGCTCCATCATTGCAAAGGCATAGGGCCTCCTGAAGAGTCGTTTTTATGAAGGATCCTCTCATGGAGGAACAGAAAAGTCCGGGAGGGTTGACTGGGGTCACGGATCAATCGGAAAGGTGGTTCTCGGTACCGAGAATCTCAGCAGCAAGTAGCAAAATGGAATCCAAGCTCATCAGCAAATACGCCCAGGGCGGAAATGATGTCATACGGTTGTGGGTCACAGCCGATGACCATTGGCGGCTCGCTGTAGTGCTTGCGATAATGGCGTCGATCATTTGACCAGAAACGACAATGAAGATATGGCGTCGATTCATTTGACGTGGAAACGTTCTTCAACATACTGTTTCCCTATCCTCAGTTTAATACGAGACAGAGAGCGGGGTTTAAGAGGACAATTAGACTGTGTGGTGATCTTGTATGATCTATAAATTTACGTTTTTCAGGTTAGCCGAGCGCAATATAGCGTCTCACATTGTAGCAGACGACGACAAAGAAGAGCGAGGATTTCCGCTCCAGACATCCGCAAAATAATGAATGCATGCGCAGGGAAGGAAAGAACCCGTCAGTGGCTAGAGCAGGGGGATAAAGTCGGTAGCTTGTGACATCCCAAAGAGAAGCTCTGTAAAATACCCATCAGCAAATCCGCGTTTGGTGACGAAATGGAGTCATCCACATTGGGTGGGGAATATTAAAATCCCCAAACACCAACAAGGGTGGAGGGAGATTTTGAAACAGTCCGAAAAGGTCCTCTCCTCCCTCGTGTAAGCTGCAGCTAGGAGCAAGGTACACAGAGCACAATGTAAACGAGAAATCGAGGAGGACACGGGCAGCTACCGAGTGTAACTGAGTTGGAATGGGGATATGGGTGAACGGAACTGATTCATGAAACAGCGTCGCCGCACCACCTCTATCATTAGCGCCACGATTTTGAGAAGCGAGAGACAACCTGTATTTGAATGGTTGCAGAAAAACACGGTTACGCAATTGTACTTCTTGGAGGCATATGGGTTTTGGAGTATGCAGTTCAATAAGTCTTCTCAATTCTTGCAAGTTTGGGTAGTAACCATTGCAGTTCCATTGAAGAAACGGATATATAAACTAAACACAAAAATTTTCAACACAAAATATGTTCGCAGAGATAAATGAATTAGACTGAGGAAGAGAGGAGGGGGGTTATAGAGATGGGGAAGAGAAATTATCTTGAGTATAATTAAAGGCAAAGGTTTGAGCAGCGAGTTCAGTTTTAGCAGAAGGTAATGCAACTGTGGAGCCGTTAAAATAAGTACTCCACCAAAAGTGATAAAGTATTGAATGAGTCGGAAGAAGAGGAACGAGTAAATTGCTTTTTCTGTGGGGAGTTTTTGGTAGGACAGAAACTGCACAATTCAGGGATAAGTAACATGAGGCTCTGAAACATTCTGATGATGACATCCTTGGGGAATTGCATAAGAACAGTCGCAGTTTTACTACCAAACAGGAATTGGCAGATTAATTTATATGCTAAAGCAGAGCTATATAAACAAACACCACTGGCAAGCATTTATAATCATATATAAAAAAAAATAAAAAAATAAAAAAAATAATAATAATAAAAATAATAATAAATAATAATAATAGCCGTGGGGGGGGGGGGAGAAAGAGCAAGCGTAAGTTCTGCTGACCGAAGAGGCGAAACAGGGATTGCTGCTAGCATTTAAAAGTTTGTAATCATACGAAATGTCATGGCATGCCTCAGTGTTCTGGTCATATATGTGCGAACCCACCCCCGGTCTGGGGATCAGTGGCAGCTGATGATGAATATGAATATAAAATAAATTATTTCCAAACTAGTAATGTTTAAAATTCCAAAATTTACTCTTTAATTGCTTCTCACTCAACTTCTTTGAGAGCTCCCAAAGAAGATTTCGATTTTGAAATTTGGCAAAGAGACTTTCTTCTTCTGATGTCAAAATTTGTCTCTGAACACACATTCTTTCACTTACTTTCTTCAACAAGGAAGAAACATTTTTTCAATATTTAAATTTCTATAAATAATAAAGATAATATATAATAATATAATATGAATAATAATAATATCAATAATAATGAATAATAATAATTAATAAATATTAATATCTCTTACTCTCTCTCTCTCAATGGAGTGAGGTGCGCAACATACGCCTGAAACAGAAGAGTAGTAGCAACATGACATAGAGTCAAAGAAACCCTCCCCTTACCATAAGTGAGAGCTCGTGGGTCAAGGTGAAATATAAATAGACAGCAACGGACCCTCACTGTGGTATTTCGTCAATGTATGGGTGCAATTGCCTGTGCCAGGACCACAACCGATGAACCTCTACAAAACCCGTGCGCAATTCCCTCCTATTATTATCGTCCTTTTCGCCCTGCCAAGCTTTGCTAATTCCTTTGCTTGACTCAAACCACTTTTCTTCGGTCATGAGGGGTTCACAGCCGGTCGATTTCCAGCACAAACAAAACTATATATATGCATAAAACGCAGCAGACATCATGCCACCCTTTCCGTATAACAACGCACCTTATACATTTTCCGGGCCCTTTATTAAACCAGGGAGCAATAGGGATAAGAAATAGATCGAAATGGTGGTAAAGCTATCTGAAAATTATTTCATTGAGGGATTTGTTTTGATTCGAATGTTGTGTTCTGTCAATTTTCCCGATTTGAAAATAAAAAGAGTATGTAATGATATGATTTGAATCTCTAGCATGGCTAATCACGTCCTAGGATACTTACATTAATAATCCAGATAATAATACATTACTCGGCGGAGCGCGCCAAGCGCCAAGTGAAGTGTTACAGCTCATCAGCCGGCACCCGCTCGACGAAGCACGCAGCGCATTTGCGAGCGAACGCTTCTACGCGAGCGGTCTGCCAAATGCATCCACGTCAGCCCGGCTGCTGCTTCAATCCATAGTGGCAATTGTTACGCTTTTATTTTCAAACCCCATATCATATCGACACTAATGAAAAAATAATTTAACTACAAGATAAAATAATTTTGAAATGAAAAAAAATCTCATTTAAGACAATAAAAAGTACTCACAAAATCGACTTTATGAAACTTCAGAAATTTAAATTTAAAATAAATAAAAATTTCCTTATTTGATGTTTCTCCTTGGATCAAAAATGTATTCGTAGTTTATCAACTTTACAATTGAAAAATTTTTATTGGCTCCCTGGTAATAATAAAGGTCTCATTTCGCTTATTCTCATAATATAATATATCCCTATATGATATTATATATATATATATACTATATATATATATATAATATATATATATAATATATATATTATATATAATTATAATATATAATATATATATATACTATATAATATATATATATATATAATAATATATATATATATCCTTTTTTCACACCGCACCACACCATCTCACACAGCCAAACGCCACCAAGATTGCCATCTAAAGAGATTGTAACTTTAGATCTATACTCATGCTCCTTATTCCATACAATTAGTTTTAACTACTAAACATTACACCAGTAACACACCCTCATCGCCAACCTAGCGTCCTCAAACAATGCCCTCTTGGATTAACCAGAGGAATTTAATTCACCACATTTTTTTTTTTTTTTTTTTATTTCTACTACAGCTCTGCACTCATCAGCTCCCTTTCATCTAATAGATGTACCTAAATTTAACACGCAGATAGCTTGAACCAATTGCTCACCCTCCAAAACATAATAATAAAATAATAATAGATAAATATAAAATATAAACTAATACTAATAATAATACATACATAATAATAATAATAATATAAATAATAATAATAATAATAATACATAATAATAAATACCTACTTATATGGAATGATTGGGCTTCCTTTGTGGCAGAACCTGCAAGAGATTAGAGGGATTAGGATAAGATGTATTGGGACAGTGTGTGATAAAAAAGATGGGTTGAAGTTAAACGTGAGAATGTAATGAAGTAAGGTATGGTGGTGAGTGAGGAAGTCCTCAGTGTGAAGTTTGTTAGATGGTTGAGCACCTGGAACAAGTGTCTTGAGTTAAATATTTAGGAGATAATGTTGGATGCAGAAGGGAAACGGATGTATGTCATGGGAGTGTAGTAGGCAAAGTTGTGTAAGTATGTAGAAAGGTGGCGGTGCAATCATCGTTTGGTTGAATGTAAGAAGGGATAGAGTCTGGAAGGGTGCAGTGGCTGCATGAGGGTAGTTGTTACCTGTGTTATTCTAGTAAGTAGTGAGACTATGTCTGGAATAAGAAGTATAGAGGCTCGAACGTTCATGTGTTCAAGATGGAGCGGAATCTTGAGGGGTCGTGTAAGGTTGAGAGGAATTTGATAAAATGGAGGAGATGGAACGCTATTAGAATGAGTTGAGTTGGTGTGAAGCAAGAGGGGTGAATGTAGAGATATGAAGTAAAGTTAGTTGAGGGATGGTTTTGGGTGAAGTTGGAAAGATAAATGAAGTGTCTGTATGTGGGTAAGCGGATGTTATAAGGGTGATGTTATGGGGAACGCGACGGCTGGAAGACCGAAGAAAAAATGGATTGAGTTAGTAAAGGGATGTCTGCAGGAGAGAAATGTTAAGTTTGGCAGAGGCGGTAAGAAAAGTGCATGATAGGAGAATGGCAAAGGGTTTTGTGGGGGGTATGGGTGTGGGCCCACTGTTGGTTGCAGGAGAGAGCCTACACTTGACGATTGTACCTAGGTAGTGGAAGTGATTCGTAGGGGCTTGTGACAGCTCTAGGGTGGATTCTGACTGCGAACGAGTTCTTACTTAAGGTACCGAGGGGGCGGTAAGCCTGGCTTTCTTTCGACTTTTGTCAAATATTCTTCTACTGCTTTTTCTTTTCCGATGCATGTACGCACCTTACTCCCGCGTCTGGGGATAACAAAGGTAAATGATAGATAATATAATAATACACTAATAATAATATAATAATAATAATAATAATACTAATAATAATAATAATAATAATATATATATAATAATAATAATGTGTGTAAGTAATACTTTTTAAACACAAGAGTATCCATAAGGATACTAGAGTGGTGTAGGTAGAGATGGTATCGAAGTGAAAAGTATGATTGAGTTTTTTGTGTGGTGAAGAAGGAGATGTTGAAGTTGGTGTTTGGGATGCTTAAATCAGTGAGTGGGAGTAGGAATGGGATTATCGGATCATTATTTGTTCTTGTAAAATAAGTTAGTGGGGGTTTGATGGAGAGGAAGGTGAATGGAGAGGAAGTTGGTAGAATTAAGTAGGAGAAGTTAGTGAAAATTAATAAGGATATAGATCTTAAGATCAAATTGCAGTAAATCAGTTGAATGTGAAGAAGTTGAAATTGAACAAATCTGGGAGCAAATGAAGGAAGCGTTATTTAGCATGCAAAGGAGGTAGTGGATGCTGCTAAAGTAGGAAGTAAGAATGGAAATAGTGAGTGGAAAAAAAAAAAAAGGGGTTTTTTTTGGGGGGGATGCCAGCGTTAAAAGTAAAAAAGAAGCGTGGTTGAATGTACTAAGAGCCATGATGAAGTTTTGTCGAAAAGCAATATGTGTAGAATTATAATGAAGAAAAAAGAAATACTGAAAAGTGTGCATACATAGGAGAAAGGAAGAGGTAAATGGACATTAGAAAGGAGGATGAATGGGACTTACAAGGGAATAGGAACTCTCTGGAAGGAAGCGGCGAAAGGTAAATGAAAAATAAGGGGCAACCTGCTGAGAATAATGAAATAGGGATGTGCTTTTTGTAAATGATGAAAATGGATGTGAGAGGGAGTGTTGAAGAACACTTCGAAAATCTGTATATATTGTAACAGTAATGAAGAGGTGAGTGAATGTGTGGGTTTGATGGTGCAAGAAAGGAATAGGTATTTGTTTGGGCATGAGGTCATTAGCAGGGGAGGTATGCGAAGGAGAAAGTTGAAGAATGGTTAAATCTGCAGGTATAAATGAAACTACTGGTGAAATGACAAGGAAGGAGGTTGAGATGGTGATTGATTGATTGCCAAGGTTGTGTAATAAAGTGTTAGGAGGGTAGAGTTCGAGGGATTGGAGGAGGAGCAGTAATATTACGCTTACATAATAATGTGAGATAAGGTGAAACTGTAGTAATTATAGGGTAATTTAGTTTATTGAGTGTTGTAGGGGAAGATATATTCTGGTATTTTAAGTCGAAAAAGTGCGTCGAGTGACTGAAAGGACTGATGGTGAAGACAAGGTCGGTTTAGAAGTGGTAGAAGATGTGTGTGATCAAATCTTTATAGTGAAAGCAAATGACTGAGAAAATGAGGAGAAAGAAATAAATTGTATTAGGTTTAAATGGATTGCAACAGGTGTCGTGATAGGATTAATAGGAAGGCTCTATGGCAGGTGCTAGTAAAATATGGTGTTGGTGGTAGGCTTGAATGGACATCAAAAGTACTGTATTGACGATAGTGAAGCGTGTTAAGAAATAATAGATCCAAAAGTGATTGGTTTAATATTATAGGCGTAGTCAGGCCAGGATTTGTACGTCTCCTTGGCTCTTTAAGTTATATATGAATGGGGTATGAAAAGAATTAGAATGGGGGGGCAGGAAAATGGTGTTAAGAAGATGGAGAATGGAGGTGAGTGGAGAGTGCCCTAAGCCTATTTATGCGGATGGTGTGTTTGTGTGGTGATTCCTGAGAGTTGAGGAAGGATTTGTAGATGAGTTGGGCATGGTGTGTAAAAGGATGGATTTTGAAAGCAACGTAATAAGGAGTAAGGTATGGCATTGTGAGTGAGGACAGGTCCTCAGTGTGAAGTTTATGTTAGATGTGAGAGCTGGAAAAAACAATTTGTCGAGAGTTTTTATAAAATAATTTAGGATAATATGTTGGATGAAAGGGAACGGGATGATGCAGAGTGTAGAGGAAAGTATGTGAATGGCTAGGAGGTGCTTGGTGCAAATTAATCGTTGGGTGATGTAAAGGAACTAAGGTCTGAAGTGCGCTAGGTTTACAATGAGGATGTTGTTACCTGTGTTACATGTATAGCAGTGAGACAATGGTCTGGAATAAGAGGCAGTGATCTGAAGTTTCAATGATGTTGCAGATGGACAATTCTTAGGGGCGTGTTAGGTGTAGAAGAATTGATAAAATATGAGGAAGAAGCGTATTAGAGAGTTAGTGGTGGTGTGAAGGAAAGGTATAAGAGGAGATAATATGAAGTATTGAGAATGGTTGGTGCATGTGGACAAGGTATGCATGATAGTCGGTTGTTTAAAGAGAGCGGGATGTATATGTGGACGATGTGTTGGAGATCGACCGCTGGAGACAAAACGAAAAGAAGAGTTGGAATCGAGTCAGTAAAGGATGTCTGGAGGGAGAAATGTGAATTTGGGCAGAGCGCGAGAAAAAGCCGTTGCATAATGGAGTGAAATGGCGGGGTGTTGTGAGGTGAGGTAGGGTTGTGTGGCCACTTGGGACCGGGGATGCAAAAACCTACAGCTATGACAGGAATGCATAGTGAGTGTCATCTGTCGCGGGATCCATGAAAGCTCCGAGGTGGATTTTCTGACGACTGCGACAAGTCCGCACTAAAAGTTATCAGAGGGGGTCAGTAAGAGGGAATGTTTCAAGGCGGCGG
>JABUQX010032722.1:0-2500 GCA_015478945.1 Trachelipus rathkii
TTTGGATTTTAAATTTGAATTTAATGAGTATCTTATTATCCCATAGTAAAAATATTATATTTATACTGTGATTATCCTATATTTTGAGATATTTGAGTAAACTTTATTTCAGGGGATGATCCAATATTTTGCTCGGGCGTAGCCTAATTTTACGCCCCCCCTAAAAATGGACATAAAATTCGGAATTTTAAGCGATTTTGACTAATAAACACCAAAATGTAGTTTTTTTGACTCAAAACGGTTGTTTTCCGGGTTTTTCTGTGACTGTAAGTTCCATTCTTTCAGAATTTTATTTTTCAAAATCCATGTTTTTGCCTATACTTCATATGAACTTCGATTTTTTTGCGAAATGACTTCAAACTTGAAATATGAATAGATGGGTCCATTACCTACAATAATAATTACGTAGAACATTTTCGAATTTTTTAGTTTTAGTTTAGTTTTTAAAAATTTTCAAAAAATATTTTTTTTGAATTGTTCCAAGAACGAATCCAAACCTATTGCATATACAAAGAAATTATTTAAGTAAAAAAGATGCATCTCGCCCGACTATACAAGCCCTGAAAATTTGATGTTGATCGGATGAGTAGAAAAAAAAATTATGTAAATTTTTTCACTTTTTTTCAAAAAAAATATAAATTAATTAAAAAAATTTAAAAAAAATGGGTTTGAATGACAACGCTGAGCACAAAACTAAAAAATTCGAAAAAGTTCTACGTAATTATTGTAGGTAGTGAATGGACCAATCTATGCATATTTCAAGTTTGAAGTCATTTCATAAAAAAAATCTGAAATGTGTGAAAAAGACTATTTGTTGGACCCAAAAATCCGAAAGTTGATATGAAAATAGTCAAAAAATGATTTTAAAAATTGAAAATTCTGAAAGAATTACTACAGTCACAGAAAAACACCAGAAAACAACGTTTTAGAGGGCCAAAAAGCTACATTTTGTTGTTTATAGGGTCAAAATCGGCTGAAAATTCCGAATTTTATGTCCATTTTTAGGGGGGAGTGAAAATGGGGCTCAGCCCCAGCCAAAGATTGAAGCATCCCCTTCAATAATACTATAGGTATGTAATACACTATGTATGAACTGTATGAATACTACACAAGGCTACCATTATATTTTGTTAAAAAATGGGCTATGGGGTTATGCAAAATAAATCCCTTCCAGCAAATTTTTTAATGTACCAAGTACATTAGTAGTTCCGGTTCCGGCCGGAATTTTAAAAAATTCCGGCCGGAACCGGAAAAAAATGTCAAATTCCGGCCGGAATTCCGGTACACCTCTAATGTTTATCTACGAGGCTTTCAATCATAGAAATGTGCAACACCCCACATATGTTTTCATCGAGTACTTCTTTTTTCAATTTATTTAGTACTCCCCTTTTTGATTTCAAAATTTCCAAAATATGTTTCTTATCGTTTTCACATAAATTCGTCTTCGCATTTTCTGATATCGTCGTTTCTGTAGTTTAAATTTTTGGAATCCAAACGTTCATAAAGATTTTCTACTTGAGTTATGTCTCAACAAGTGTCCAAAAGATTAACTGAAGAACTTAATATAAACTTGGCCATCTTTATTTGAGGAGGAACAGTAACAAATGGGGGTTCATCGATTAGTTCTGACATGGATTAACAAATTCCCTAAGATTAAAAGCTTCTCTTCTTAAGTCGCATTGAGCCAAGTCGAACTCCATCGAAGACATATTCAAATCGATGTTTTCTGAACAGAGTACTTTAAATCCGTCTTTCATCAGCAGATTCATCACCTTAATACAGCGTTTATTTTGAAATGTCCCGAGAATAGGAGTGATTGACTCTCGATTATCTGTTAGGTATTTTTCGGAATGAAATTATCCATTGAAGAAACATTTTCTTCAGACACTAAATGCTGATAGTATCATTATAACGTAATGAATAATTAAATCGTGAGCTTCCCCAAATATAGAAAGTTTCATTTGCAGAATACTTTCGATTTCTCCCGGACGAATCACGAGGAAAATATATTCTTCCGATGTTGTAATAGTGCTCCGAGATTCGTCCATGTTTATCATCGTACAGTGACGGGCAAACGAACACTTTCGGAGTCACAATGATGTGAGATTATCATCAGCGCAGTTTAAAAACGATCTTTTCGTCGTATTTTCCGTTATATCAACGATTTTCTATGGGATTCTCTAATTTTAAATGGAGCATCTTTTTCATCCACAAGGACGCTGTAGACGTTTATCTTAATTGGGAAAACATTTGCTTCGCAGCAACCAAAGCTCTCCCTATTATGAAGAATTATATATATATATACTACTATATAATATATATATATATTATATATATATATATATATATAATATATATATTATATATATATATAATATAATTGTGTGTGTCGTGTGTCGTGTGTTTGTGTAACGTGTAATAGAAGACCGTTTCATTTGGAATAATCCATACACTATTCCAAAACGAAACGGTCTTCAATGTTCAAATTTATAAAGATGTC
>JABUQX010032723.1:0-5000 GCA_015478945.1 Trachelipus rathkii
CTTGAAATCATTTTGAAAAAAATATAGATCATTTTTTGGAAAAAATTTATTAAATTAATGAAAAAATAAATAATTGATCATATATATTTTTTTCACTTCACACTAAGCGTACAAAAAATTAGGCTATGGCAAATATTTCCTTTTAAATTTGACTTGTGTAACTAAAGTTTGTAAAAGCATAATTAAAAGTTAATAGTTTAATATAAAAAATTTAAATTTTATTTCGATGCTACTTAAAACTTTTTATTTCATTTGTTTAAATGTTCCTTAACAAATTAACAGTACTTTGTATGTAGACAAGTTTTTATATCCAATTGTTTCATTTTCCGTTTAAAGATATTTAATTACCTTTGTAGCAGATATGTTCTTTTTGAGCGGTTTCGTGGTTCCAAGCACCTTGAATTTAAGATTTACCTGCATTATAATAATCGCAAATGGGCAGTGTCATTGATGTTGTAATAGATTTGGTACCTAGCATTGGTTTTAGCACAAAAAATTTCTAAATAGAAACAATTTTCTTATTGGAAAATATAATGCTTCAAATATCTTATGGTATCAAATTAAGCCAAATCATATCTCAAAAAAATAATTATTTGTTAATAAAAAAAATAAATATTATTCGTTAATAATTTTAATATGATTTAGAGAGCCTATTTAGAGACCTTTTATTGGTTAACTCGTTAAAAATAAATAACTTTCTATATAAATTTTTGCTTATTTTTTTGTTACTAAAGGAAATACCCAAGGGTATACCGCACGATGCAAGGAGTCGAGGTCTCTCGCTTCCGGGGAAGTAAGGGTAGACTAATTTCCCCGATTCGTGGAGGTCTCCGGAACCCGTCTTTGGTATTTTGGAGATGTCGCGGGGTTCCTCCGCCCCTCCATTACGGGGTATGAAAAAGTCGCCCCCTGTGTTCCCCGCATCGCTCGAGCCCTAATTTGACCGTGTAATACCTTTACAAATAATAATATATATAATATATATATATATATTATATACTTATATATATATATTATAATAATAATAATAAATTATAATCATTATAGACGTCGGGCGGGAGTGACCAGGCACGCTCTAATTATGAGGAGATGATATAGTAACATCTATAATAAAAATAATAAATTAAAAAAAAAAATTTTCGCTCATATTTATCCGATATAAATCTAGTTTTATTTAGGAATCATATAATTCTAGAAAGTTTTATATTTAAAAATGTATAGAAATTAAGAGGTAAGCAAAATATATCTTTCATAAACTTCACTATTTTAAGAAGAATGTAAAGTTTTTATAAACTTCAGTTAATAAAAATGAAAAAGAATTGTGGATCCGATTTTGAATATATTTATTCACGTGATAACACTCAGAGTATGATAATAAGCATATGAAAACGCCAAAGAAAAATTTTGATCCAAGCAATATATGCTTGAGAAATGTTTTGGATCCTAACTTTGTCCGTTTCACCACGCGTTAAAATTGAACAATGAGAGGTGCTCGAGCAACCACATTGTTCTCTATAATATTACAGTATTATTAATTGACATTTTGATATTACGTATAATTAATTTAATTAATAAAAAAGTTAACTTCTAAAAGTTGCAATTTTATATAAAAATCAAATATTTAATAAAAAAGATTTCAAAAAGTTTATAAAATTTTTGGGCGGAGAGGGTGAATCGGAACACCTTATAAATAAATATATTTATTTTATTTATATTATTTGACATTTTTATTACTTATTCCGAATTTTAATATATAAATAATTAATTATTAAAGTAAAATTAAAAATCAAATAAATTGTAAAATTAAGAATACGTAAAAAGACAAATTTCATATTTGAAGAAATCAAAGGATTTGCGCTATCACCCCCTCCACGGGTCGGAGTGATCGGCTTATTTCAACATTTAAATAAAAATTTTATTATAATAGAAATGTACTTATCTATTATTTTTTGTGTGCTTATGCCCGATTATAGGGCCGTGATTTACACAAAAATTTCTTCAAAAAAAATGTGCATTAGAGGAGAGTCGGAAACAAGTTTACTAAAGTGTACCACATTCAACTGCAACCGAACAATAAATAAAATAACTATATAAAAATAAATTATCTAAACATTATATATATAATATCATAATATATATAACGATATATTATACTATATATAATATAATATATACTCATATGATATACTCTATTATATATGATACTATAGTATATAACTAATACTTCGTACCCCTGTCCTAAAAAAGAATAGCCCAATATTATATTCTATATGTACTTTATTATTTCTTTTTTTTTACATTCTAACTACATTTTACAAGTTCCAGGTTTAATTCAATTATTAAGTCGATGAACGTAGAAAGCTATTCTAAGTTCCAGTGCGGTATTTTGACAGGGTCATTTTTTTCTTGGGTATTGGAGGTAAATAACAATTATAGGAAAAAAGAATAACTTTAGTAAACTCATTATATACTAATATATATATACTATATATATTATATATACATAATCTTATATATATATATATATATATATAATATACTTTTATATATATAATAAAATATATAACTATATATATAAGTTATATGTGTGTAGAGGGTAATTTTTTCTTTAAGAGGATATTTTCGGTCACAAGAGTGGGTATGTAATTTCTCATAGCCTGTCTGGCAACACTAGAATAAACAAAAATGTCTAATTCGGATTTATGACTGTGTAGATAAGATTATATCGCTTGTGCTGCGGAAACTTAATTTTAAAATTATTTAATTATTTAGTTAATCTTTTAATATTAATTTTATATGTCATTTAATACATATATTTATAATGAGAATGGCCTTTAAAACCCTTCCTAAAGCATTTTAAGTCGCTTGCATTGCTACAAGACCATAAAAGCAGGTAATAAATATATGCAATTTTTAAGGAAAATAGGGATACAATTTTATATTCTAATACGAAAGATTCAAAACTAACTATAGGCAGTTAAAATCAATACATTATTATATATATTATATATATATATATAATTATATTATATATATATATATATATTAATAATATTATATATATCTATTAATTATTAATATATTATTATAATATTATATATATATTATATTATATATAATATATTATATATATATATATATATTAATATTATAAATATACTATATATTATTATATTATTTCAGGCCATAATAGGGGTCGGCTCGAGCCCCTAAAGGACGTCTTACCCTTATTTTTAGGAGGGCTCGAGCCGATGGGAGACGAAGGGGGGGACGTTTCATCCCCGAGAG
The DNA here is from genome assembly GCA_015478945.1 of Trachelipus rathkii. Lineage (NCBI taxonomy): Eukaryota > Metazoa > Arthropoda > Malacostraca > Isopoda > Trachelipodidae > Trachelipus > Trachelipus rathkii. The sequence goes on from JABUQX010032723.1 coordinate 3,289, forward strand.
GATGGTCGAGGAACCCCGCGACACCAAAGACCAAAGAGCGGGGTTCCCGGAGACCATCCCCGGAGGGAGGGGATAGGTCCCCTGACAGCCCACCTATTTTTTTTTTTTTTTTTTTTTTTGTTTTTTTTTTTTTGAGGACGAGAGAACCCGACTCCTGACATCGGTGGTCTACCGATGGGTATTCGTTTGTTTATTAACAACCAACCCTAACTAAAACACTCGGGCGCCATATTTCTTTTTGCGTCAAAGTCTTTTTTTTCTGTCCATGCTATGCAACAATGTGTAGTGCACTTACTGTAAGCTGTGTTCATCTATTACAAATGACTGTCAGCTTTAGACAATAACTAAATATATAATATTATATAGTATATAAATTAATATATATATATATATATAATATAATATTAAACACACCAGAGAGAAAATAGACGCACCCATAATATATATATATATATTATATATAGACTATATATAAATAATATATAAATTATGAATATATTTTCTCCCTGTCGATATATCAATATAGTTCGATATATCGAATATCGAAGTCAGACGAAAAATTGATTTTTACAGGATTCCAAAAAGTATTCCTTTTCGCTGTAGATATATGTAGTTTTTGGATATGATTTTTTTTTTTTTACAGTTTCCGCAATAATTTTTTGCCATTCAAACAATGTATTCCTTTTCCCTTAGCTTTGTGTTTTGAGATTATGATCCCATGATAGTAGTTATTAAGGTAAAACCGCACATTGTAAGTATATTATATAATATATTATATATTATATATTATATATATATAATAATATATATAATGTATATTTTATATATATATATATAGTAATATATATATATATAATAATATATATATATTATATAATTTGATATATAAATATAAATAAAGTCATTTTTCCGAAATATTAATTCTCCTTTTTTTTCGTGTTTTATTTACAAAAAAAAAGAAGTAAAAATAATTTTCAAAATATTTAGTTCATTACTTTAACTTTCGTTGCGCGACATACGTTTATCTTCAACCTTATATATATATATATATATATATATATATATAATATATATATATATATATATATTTTATATATATATATATTATATATATATATATATATATATATATATATATATATATATATATATATATTGTGGATATATATATTTATATTTTTATAATGTTTATATAATATAGACTTCTATATATATATATAATATATATATAATATATATATATATATATCGTAGCAATATTATTTTAAAAAATTTATTTTCTATCGTACATTAAAAACATTGTAAATTTACTTTTCTTAATTTAACTAATTAAGTTCCGTATATTCAATTGATTCGTTGATAAGCTTTAAAATATATAAAAAATATCGAAAGAAAATTTTTATTATCGATATATAAATATTCGGAAAATTTTTTAAAATATATATCGATTGTTTTATTCCTACAAACATGCCGAAATTTGCAGTCTTTTTTTTCGGAGCTTTATTTTTTAATTTTTTATTGAACATTTGAACATATAAATATTTAAAATGTACGATAATCGCAAAAAAACAAACTTAAAAAAAATTTTTTATGCCATTTATTGTAAATTGAATTCTGTAGTTTTAGTACAATATTTACGTAAATGCGTAAATGTTAGTCACCTTAGCCACATAATTACCTCAATTTGTGCTTTCTTTAAATTCTAGCTACTT
>JABUQX010032723.1:10000-27903 GCA_015478945.1 Trachelipus rathkii
CGAAGCCATGTGCGCCAATCAGGAAGAAAAAAATATAGTTCATTTGTTCTAAATTAGGCATCAGCCAGACGACCCTCGTCAAGACCAAGAGCTCTTCCAGTTCTCCACAACAGTTTTTGTTCTTTAAATATACGCCAAATGAAGGAGAAGTTTTAAAATACACGCTATTATAATAATTATATTATATATATATATAGATATATATATTATATAATATATACTATAATTATATATATTATATATATATAATATATATAATATATATATATATATATATTATATAATATATATATATTTGTATTAATTACCCGATGAATCTATATTTCTTTAACCTAATAGGGTATCTTCAACTTTCCGCGTAATACTTTAGTTGTAGGAAGTGTCGGGTCGGGTCGCGAAGCGTGTGTACTTAATAGTTTTTCAACCCAAGTGGAAATGTACTGTACATATATTGTTAAGATTATACAACCATTTTCTCGAACCAACTAATCAAGATTTTTAGCTTATCGATATGACATAGGCTTTTATGAAATATTGGTTGGCAATCTATAGTGAACATCCAAGACTCCACCTTTTCAATGTTGTGTTGAATCAGTATATGATCAGAGTTGCAAAGTTGAGGCTTTGGTTTGGACCATCCTTCCTAACATAAGTAGTAAACTTACTGAGATTTCTTCTCTAAAATAGTCTTGCTATGAAAGCAAATTAACAATGGAAAGCATCTATCAAAAGTATATATTTTTTCGTTGTCAATAATACTCAAAAAGGATTAGATATATTTTTTGGATAGTATAGTTAAATTAATTTCTTTTATATAACATTTGTTATTCGATTATTCCTTGATAGAAATGATTCTTCAAGGGTTTTTTTTTTTTCTTCCATTCTTTATAGTCAAAAGGTTTCAAGAGTAAAATAAATTACTGGAAAGAATAAAATCTCTACAATTATATTTAGCTCAATGGAGTAAAGATAGTTTCTGTTGTTTAAAAATATTTATTCTTATTTAACTTAAAACGAGTGTTGACGAAGCACCGAAAATTTTGCGGCACGCACCGCAACCACCAGGTAAGCGACCACTCAACCGCACACCACAAAAAGTTAATTTGTCGCACGCACCATCACGCACCTTATGTGTCAATGCGCACCCGCTCGCATGGCAACTATATTTTTTAAAAAAAATTGCACACGAACTGGTACAATGATTGCTGTGGCGAACCGCTACCGCACTAAAAATGAGCGGCAATAACAACAGACCGCACCACACTGCACTGAAAAATGAGCGCAAATAACGACAGCACAACCGCAACTGCACGAAAATGAGCGCAATAGCGATACAGCACCACACCCCACCGCCGCACTGCCACAATGAGCGCATCGCACACGCACCAAAATGAGCGCAATAAACGACAAGCACGACTGGTGCGTCGACCAAATCTAAACTATTGTAACAGGTTCTTTTATTATTACAATTTCTCAAAAAAAAATATTTCTCAAGCTTTTTAATAAAGACTAGTTATAAAATTTCTTCAAGAATTAGTCTTATTTAAAATGTCATTAAAGTGGAAGTTCTTGGATGTCAAAATTTAGATTAAGTTTTGAACCATAGTGCCTGGAAGAATGATTTAAAATTTTTAATTAATCTTTTACTGAATTTTACATTAATTGGTTTTGTCCTCGGTTCCCGAAAAGGTGATAAAATTAAATAGTTAGTAGTTAAATTTTTATACAAATTTAAGGATTGTTCACTAACACCAATATACATCATGGTAATTCAAGGTTATTCAAAATGATCCCTTTTAGTTAATACGTTATTAAATATAATAATTTTCAAAACGCAGATATGCGTTTAAGTCAATTTGATGAAATACAAATTATTAATTTTTGTAGATCTTTACAAGAAAGTCCAAAACTATTTTTTTAGTAAATGACATAATTGCTATTCAAGTGGATACGGGGATACAACCTTTAATCCTTTTCGTAGTCTGGTGAAACTGTTAAAGAAGGTGTTTAATGAACTCGATTACCTCACTCACAAAATGTTATAAAAAAAATTAATTATTCTGATATTGTTTTTGTTTTTGAACCTAAAATTTTGCCAAAAAAAAAGAAAATAAAAAAACGTTAAAGTTGTTCAGGTGTGTTAGGATCGTTGTATACATGTTAAAGGTCAGCATAATAATTTAATAGTATGGTGAATAAATATGGCTCTTTTTTTTATGATTACGTCACATTTTTATATATATGATAAGAGTATTCGGTAAATTATGAATAAGTTTGTCAGTCATAATATATTAATATATATATATATATATATTATGTACTATATATATATATTTATATTATATTATTATATATACTATATTATGTATAATATATTAGTATTAATATATATATATTATAGTAGAGATTTATAAGTAGAATTAGAAGAGATTAAAAAATTAGAAACAAAAAATAAATATAAGAATATAAATTTATAAAATACAAAACTATTTTTTAAAAATATTGAAACAATTAAATAATAATATAGAAAATATAAAATTAAAATAAATAAATGTTTTTGTAACAATAATAAAATAAAATTAAAACACTATAAACCTTTAATGAATAAAATTCGAGCCAATTAAAAATCACAATTTAACATTTCACAAATATTTGTATTGCTTTATGATGAAGGTCAGGAAGACATTGAACAATTGAAAAAGATTAATATTTACTACAAATTAAAGAGACGTTTAATAACCAAATGAAAACTTTATTTGTTCAAACTTGTAGATAAAAACATGTGTTCAATAGGGTTTAAGAGATCTTTGTAACATTTTTTGAAAACTTATAAAGTAAAATTCAAAATATGTCCATTCTATTTTTTAAAAATTTCAATTAAAATGTATCCTTACATATATTATAAGAGAAAAAATAACATTTATCTAAAAAACTGAATCATGCTACAGTATAAAACTATTTTTATAATTTTAAATATTCTTTACAGATTTACTATTTTATAAAATACATATTTGCATTAAATTGAATTCCAGGAAAAATGTGCTATAAAAATGAACTATCAACAGTAAATTGAACAGAATAAATGTTGTAAATTATAAACTTTTCCAACATTAAATTGAAAAAATGGAATAAAGGTAACAAATTATGAACCTTATCAACATTAAATTGAAAAAATGGAAAGAAAGGTAACAAACTATAAACTTTGGCAACATTAAATTTAAAACCAGGAAAAAAAGAGTAACTAATTTTAAACCTTGTTAACATTAAACTCAGGAAAACACCTAAGAAATTATAAACATTAAATTGAAACCTAGGTAAAAGAAGGTTATGTTTAAATTTAAAAATGACTTTGCCAAACTACAAATCAAATTCAATAATTTTAGTCACTCGTTCTCTTGGACAATTAAACCTATTTGTAATAAGGTAAATTTGTCATCTTACACTTTAAACTTATTACTTTCAATTCCGATTCTATCAAGAAACTTTTATTCGTACTGTGATTCTTTTGTGACTTTAAAATTTTGTAATTTTCAAGACTTAATATGAAAGTAATTAAAATAAAATGTACAGTTGTTTAATCACAGAGGATCATGTTCATTTGAGCGGAGAAACGAATGTATATACCTTTTTTCTGATTAATAAAAAATCATTTATTTTCATAACAATTCTCCTTTTATAAAGTATTAGCAATTGCTTATTTTGATCGACAAAGGCCAGAGTGTGTTCAACATATTCAACTTTAATTAATGACATCCTAACTATGTTTACAAATTCTCCATTTTCAAGATACAAATATTACCTTTCTCTTCTACTTTTTTTTCAGTTATGATGCACAAGTTTAAGAACCATTCTATAAATGGTTGTAAATCACATCCCCAAAACACGATGCGGATCGTGTGATGTAAACTTTAATCGTGTTAACAAATGTGAAACATTATCTTCCGATTGTATTAAATTCCTTAAAAACTTTTTAATAATAATCAAGCCTTCACAATCAACTTGATTTTTATTACCCTTAAAAACTTTTTGATGTTGCTTAAACATTCATGATAAGCGTTTGTAAAAAGCAAAAAGTATGTTTTAGCCAATTCACAAAATGAATAACCGATTTGAGCATAATCAGCATAATTTTCATTTTCAGTGTGTAAGAAGCAACGAATTAATACAATATCTTCATAAGTAAATAAATCGAAAAGCACCTTTACGTAAATTTCCTTATTAGTGTTTTTCATATAGCGCTTTGCACTGATTGGAATTAGCGATAAAAATTCTTTCAAAATGGGAAAGTACTTTCCAATTTTACCTTCTATTTTTGCCAGACACCCAATTGTCATAACAACAGTATCTGTGAGATCTAAGTACTCAGTATCTTCCACATAATCGATTAACAATCTAAAATACTTGATAAAAGTGTCATGCCACCTTGAGTTCTTAAATAATTTTGTTAAAATCTTATAGCAATAAACATGAAATTCTCTATCTTTACGATGTTTAAATAATAAGTACATCAAAATGTTAATTACATTAAATTTAGGAGCGCCCGTTAGGTAAATAAAAATCGTCAGAAAAGAATTATCATTTTGCTCGATATTTTCAATTAAATATTGAACTCCGATTTCAGAGCAAAAAGTTGTCACCCAATCTACGCGGAAACCTAAAGAACTTCTAAACAAAAGTAGACGATACAGATATTGAGTATCCGTCCGAAGTACGTCGTATCTGTAATTATATTTATCCAAAATAATACTCGACATATAATCCTAAATCCTGAATTTTAGAAATAATTAAACAAATATACAATTTTGTGTTTAAATTGTTAAAAATTGTTAAATTATCTGTGTTTAATTGTTAAAACTATGTTAATATCTTATCTTCATCAAACAAATATTTACAGGAGAATCGAAACCTCCCGAGGAGAAAGGTTTCCTTTCTACGCTTGTAGAAATGTTTCAGTGAGGGTTAATAACTCCTTGCAATTGAAAACAAAACATTCAAAAACAAAATGGTTTATCAGCTTTCTTAACTATTCATTTCATAAAAACCTTACAATTTCCGTTCATAAATACCAACGAATAGTAAGTTCTTATTTCCTATGTAAAAGAAATTGCAAATTCATGGGTATTGCAAATTATTCAACAACCGAAACATTACTATCGTATTGTATTGACCTGTCATTGACTTCTTTCCTTCGCATCTTATCGCATTCAAAGGATGAACAACAGCTTCAATGTGCTAAATCCTTTAATGACTTCACTTCGACTCCATAGAGATAATTGTCTCAAATCGATAGTTCAGATTAAAGCCGGATTTACATTTCGCTATTTTCTTTATCCAAATTAATTGAAGGAATAAAAGAAATTCTCCTCTTTATTTTAATTTATATTATCATTATATTAAATTATTTTATTATTTGAATAATTTTATTATTAATTATTATTATTATTGATTATAATTATTATTAATTTATGATCTACGATATCTTATTCTACCTTTATATTATTATTATTAATATTATTATTATTATTATTATTATTATTATTATATTATTATTTTATTATTATTATCTATAATTAATATAATATAAATATATATTAAATTATTATTTTTATTATTATTTATTATTTATTATTATTATTTATATTATTATTATTATTATTATTATTATTATTATTATTATTTATTATTATGATTATTTTTTATATTATATATTACTTATATTATTATTATATTTTATTATTATAATTATAATTATTATTATTATTATATATTTATTATTTTTTTTCGTTACATCATTATTATTAATTATTAATATCAAATATTAAATTCATTATGATTATTATTATTAAATATTAATTATTATTATAATCAATATTAATACACCAACATTAATAGTCCTAAAAATATTGATATTAAATATTGGTATAATATTACTTTTCTATTAATAAAATATTAAATAAAAATAATCTTTGATATCAAGGGCCATTTTAATAGATTATTATTATTATTATTATTATTATTATTATTATTATTATATTATTATTATTTTTATTATTATTATTTTTTCTTCTAATAATTATTAATTATTCTTACATGCTTTATCATTTTGTTATTTGCTTTTAACATTATTTAAAAATACAATTACATACAAACAAAAATACAAATATTAATACAGATAAAAATAAAAATAAAAAATAAATATAGATTATAATAAAAATAAAATAAAATACGAACAGATATTAGTTTCCTAATAAATAAAATAAGTTTATTATAATAATAATAATAACTTTAGTTATTTATTATTATTATTAATTATTATTTTATTATTTTATGATTAATATTATTATATTATTATTATTATTATTATTATTTTTATTTATTATTATATTATATTTTTTTTTAAATTTAATATTTATTATTATTATTATTTATTATTATTATTATATTATTATTTATATTATTCATAGTATTATTATATAAGTATTATTATTGTCAATATTATCTTTTATATATAATAATTTTATTATTAACTATTTTAGTATTAATAAATTTTAAAATAAATATTAATAATTTATTTAATAAAGGTATTAGCATAAATTATTAGTAATATATATTAATATTATATTAATATTAATAGTAATATTAATATTAATATTATTAGGAATAATTTTTTATGAATAAGCTTATTTAGTAACAATACTATTTATTAATATTAATTAATTAATCATGCATTAATTAGGTAAGAACAAGCTAATACTAATACTTAATAATGATAATAGTTTAATAAAATTAAAGTATTAATAATATTAATTAATATTATATTATTATAATTAATTTTACATTATTTATTATATTATTATTATTAATATTATACATAATATTAATAATTATATAAATATTAAAATAATTAATAATTAATATTATTATATATCAAAAGTTATTGAGTTTATTACAGTAATATATATTATTGTTATACAAATAATTAATATAAAATCATTTAATATTAATTTCTAAGTCAGATGCTTCTATTCATTTTAGATTTTTAAATTTATTTATATTATTAGTATTAATATTAATATTATTATCATATAATATTAAAATAATTCAATTTAGTAGTCATTAATGTTAAAAGAAAATTATTAATATTAAATATATTATAATAATTATAATATTAATAATATTTAATTATATTTTAAATTTAATATTATTAATAATTATTATTTTAATTTATATATTAGAAATTTATATTATTAATAATAATAATATTATAAATAAGATTAATATTTATTAAAAATATTAATATTAAATAATATTAATATTATTAATAATATTAATTATATTAATAATTATTAATAATATTAATATTATTAATCTTACTAATATTATTATTAATAAAAATGTTATAGTACAAAAAAATTAAAAAAAGAATATATAAATAATATTGATATTAATAATATAAAAAATTGGGAATATTCCAAAGTGAACTTCTCGTGTTTAAAAGAGAGTTGGTTTAGAAATTTTTTAACAGTTACTGTTGATATATTAAATAATATACATATATATAATATTATAGTATATAATATATATATATATATATATTATATTATATTATAATATATAATATTATAATAATATTATATATACATAGAATAACTATATAATATATTATATTATATATATATATATAATATATAATATATAATATATTATATATAATATATATAATTTAATAATATGGCTTAAATTCAATTTTTCGTATGAGTGAAAAATATTCTTAAGTCCAGTGCGGTTTTTGAAGGTATTTTTGTTTGGGGGTTTTGGCGTAAAAAAAATTATAGGAAAAAGAATAACTTTTTTGTTCCATTATACTATATATATATATATTATTATATATAATATATATATAATTATATTATATTATTATTATATATATATAATATATTATATATATATATATATATATATAATATATATATAGTATATAATTAGATAGAGGGTAATTTTTCTTAGAGAAATTTTCGGTAAAGAGTGAGGTAATTTTCTCAAGACCTGCTGGCAATCACTATAGTTATATAGCAAACAATCTTAGTTTGAAATTTACAGCCATAGAGGCAGGATAGTGATTTTTATTTGTTAATATTTGTGCAACTTGAAGATGAATTTGTATATTTATTTGACATCTGTAATGATAATAGCAGTTTTCTTGCAATTAGGACTATTGATAATTATTTTTAGAAGTGTAACGTTGAAAATTAAAGCAAGGTACAAATATTATGCGCAAAATTTTTAAGGAAATAAGGTACAATTTTTTTATATTCTAATGACGAAAGATTCAAAGTAAATATGGCAAGTAAATACATGGAAATTTTATATAGTAATATAATATATATATATATATATATATAATATATATTAAATTATATCTATTATATTAATATATTATTATCTATATAATATATATATTATATATATATAATAATTTATATATAAATCATGCCATATGGGGCTCGTCGACCTAAAAAGAGATTTACCCTTTATAGGGGTCGAGCCGATGGGGACGAAGGGGGATGTTTCATACCCGGATGAGGATGGTGGAGAACCCCCGCGAGAACCAAAGACCAAAGACGGGGTCCAGGAGACCATCCACCGGAATGGATTAGTTCCCCCCGTAGTCCACCTGAGGCCGAGAGACCCGATCCTACAATCGGAGTGTTACGTGGTATTCGTTAGTTTTAAACACCCCTAACATCGGACGCCCTATTTTTTTGCGTCAAAGTATTTTTTTTTTCGTGTTGCCATGCATATTGAACAATGTGTATGCCTATTACTGTATGGTGTGTTTTCTTAGTTACATGATAGTCAATTTAAGAACTACCTATATATATAGATATATATACTATATATATATATTATATATATATATAGTATAATTATATACTAATTATAATTAAAATTATTTTTATTAAATCTAATTATTATATAATGATATATAATTAATATATGAATATCGAATATATATCGATTAGGGAAGGCCACAGGGAGATGAATATAGTTCGATATAATTCGAATATCGAAGTCAGACGAAAAAAATTGAATTTTACCAATATATAATAATATATATATATATAACTATATATAATTAATATATATATAATATATATAATATATTATATATATATAATATTTATATATATATATATATATATCACAAGTTCACTGTATAACAAAATTTCTAAAACCAACTTCATCTTTAACAACGAAAGATACCATTGGAAATACCATTTACGAATGAGATATTGAAAGTTCGCTATAATTTAGGTCAACACTCGAATGGGTATAATCGGGACTAAAGCTTTTAGCGAAAAGGCTGTAATACTTGACCTTTATAGGGTAATACCATAAAAACAAATAACAAATGGAATTTTCATAAGAAAGATTTAATTCTTGTAGAACGCTGATGTTAAATAGTGACTGGTAATATAACTTAGTATCTTAGTAGCATGATTTGAGGAGAAGACCCTTTTGCGTCAACACAGTTGGGTTATTAAGGTACGGTTAATCTTAGTATTGTAACGTAGGATATTTTTATAGTAAATACATCATCGAAATGGAATGACTTAGGTAAGACTATGTTGTATGAATTAGGGTATTCTTAAGTAAATTTAATTTAGATAAATAAAAAGATGCATGTGTGAAAAATTATAGGTTAAGGCCGTGAAAAAATGTGTATAAATGACCTTAGGTTAATACAGTGGGTTATTAAGTTTGGTTAACCCTATTGTTGCTAGGTAGGATTGTTTGTTAAGCTGTATACAAGACATCTTTGAAAGAGATAATCAGAGCTATGTACTGCCGTGACATGAAAGAATAAGGCCTTTGATAAACGCAAAGTTGTCTTTAAATAAGGAGGCTAATGACGCTATTCATGATATAAAGAATGCAATAGAGAATTCTATGATAGGTAAAGTGGATTATAATTTAAAATTCGTTGTTGAGACGGATGCCTCTGATCATGCATTCGCTGCTACATTAAGTCAGAAGGGTAGACCTGTGGCATTTTTCTCTAAAACTTTGGACAAGTCGGAGATGAACCACAGTTCAATCGAGAAAGAGGCATATGCTATTATATTATAGAAAGTATTATGGCATCATTTCTTGACTGGTAATCGTTTTGAGCTAATTACTGATCAAAGATCTGTCTCATTCATGTTTGATAAGAATCATTCAAGCAAAATCAAGCATGAGAAAATTTTGAGGTGGAGATTGAAACTAATGCCAAATACTTTTTGATATCAGTTATCTCCAGAAATTTTAATAATACGCAGCGATACAATTATCTAGGGCGAATATGTGCGTATTCTAAAGTGTCTTTAGATACAAAGAATTTGTGTCATCGGAAAGTAGATGTATATATTCATAAAGAATAGGATCTATTATTCAATGAGATGTGAAGTGAAATATGGCTGATAATTGTTGAACTTCAATAGGATAAAACCTTAGGTTGACAAAGATGTAAATAGGAACGATAGTCCGGCTATGTAACGTTGAAATTGGCATAATTTTAAGGACTTTCGCTGCTTCAAGTTTGAATCGAATATTATATTGATCATTGGTTGATGAATTTTCAAGGTTTCCGTTCGCTTTTCCGTGAAATTTGTCTGCTAGAATAAATAATTAATGCTGAGAAACTTGATTCGAATCTTTCGGTTGCCGGGATTCCTCCTAGTGATAGGGGTCTTCTTTTATGTGTTCAGAGTTGAAAACTTTTCTCTTGTCTCCCGGTATTTCTACGAGTAGGTCAACTCCTTATCATCGACAATGCGAGAGCTTCGTTGGCCTTGTGTGGAGAAATATTGTGTTGGGAATGAAATTAAAGGGGGTTTCAATGCAGGAATAGGAAGAAGTGTTGCCCAATGCGTTGCATCTCTTACGATCATTGTTATGTACATCGAATAATTGCACTCCACATGAGAGAATGTTCAAGTTTCAAGAGAAAAGAATCAATGCAGCGAAATGCTACTTTATTCACACTCGAAATAAGGGCTTTGTTTAAGATTATTGTAAGGGGAAGATGATCTTACGTTAAGGAGGTAAGACTATTGAACGTAAGATCCTTTGAATGTTTAAACGGAAAGAGATACCGTCTGTTAGAGATTTGCTCCCAAATGAATATTGAGAAAAAAGTAGGACAACGAGAGAATGACGAAATAGTTAAGAAAATATGTGCGTTGATTAGCATGTCAGGAATCTCCTGATTTGGTGAGGTGATTTGTAAGGAAGAAAAGAATTGTTATATATTCTGTGTGCTATACTTCTAATATATATAGATGTTGATTATTTGTATTGATGTTTAGCTTTTAAGACTGGAATATTATATTCAGTTATTGAATAGATTTCTGTACTGTATAGATTTTCAAAAATATTAGTTGAATAAGCCTAAGTTTTGACAAACTAATGATTGTTAAATTATGTTTAACAGGAGATTTTGTGTTGTTTAATGAAATGTTTTTGAAAAAGGTAATTTACGACTTCTAATTGAGTTTGTCCGAATGATAAAGGAGCTGATAAGCATTCACAGCATTGGGTTATTTATTAATTCGAAAGTAAAGAATTCATTGAAGAAGGCTAATGAAAATGATCTTATTGGCATACTGACGAATTGTTTGTCTGCAGACAATTTCGAAATTATTTCGGATTGTGGGAATTTTGAGGAAGTCATAGGAAAACTTAAAGATGCTTTCATAAAACCTGTGAATGGGGTGGTTGCTAGGCATAATCTTTTAACAACAAAACAAGGAGTGGAGGAAAGCATAGATGAATATTTTAGAAGATTGGTTAATCTTACAATCGTCTGTAACTTTTGTTCTGTGTCTGCAGAGGAGAAAAAAATACTTATGTGAGAGACGCCTTGATCACTGGTTTGAATCTAAATGAAATAAGGGTGAGATTGCTTGAGAATAAAACATTGTTGCTTTGTTCTGCCTATGATTTAGGTAGAGCTCCCGAAATGGCTAGGAACGATGCTAAAAGGTATATTAAGGATGGGGAGTCTTACTCGATTTCTTCAGAAAGTATTAAAGATTGTGATGAAGTTATTAATGAAGTTTCGTGTGCAGTTTTAAAGAAGAAGCGTTGTTTCTTTTGTGGTGGTTCTCTTCATTTTAGAGAATTGGGTCCTGCAAAAGAGGTTATCTGTTTTAAGTGTAAGAAGAAAGGTCACTTTGCGAAAGTTTGTAATGTTAAAAAAATGAGAAGAATGTGGCTTCTGTTTTGGCAAGTGCTTTGGAATCAGTAAAAGGTTCAATCTTATTAGTAAGAATAATGGATCTTGAAATGAGGGCTCTTTTAGACACTGGTAGTTCTGAGAATTTTATATCTGAATTTCCCAAATAAGTATATTTCCAAGCTTATATATTATATATATATATATATATATACTATATATTATATATAATATATATTATTATATATATACTATTATTATATATATATACTATATATTATATATATATATAGCATATATATATATATATATATATTACATGATATATATAATATAATTATATATAATATATATATATATATATATTATATTATATATGTTATGGCGTGTGCGTGTGCGTGTGCGTGTGCGTGTGCGTGTGCGTGTGCGTGTGCGTGCGTGTGTGTGTGTGTGTGTGTGTGCGTGTGTGTGTGTGTGTGTGCGTGTTGTGAGAGTGCTTGTGTGAATATGCGTGTGTGAGTGTAATATATATATATATATATATATATATATATATATATATATATATATATATATTATATATTTATAATTTATATATATATTATATATATAATATATATATACTTCCTTTGCGGTGTGCGGTGTGCGGTGTGCGTGTGCGTGTGCGTTGGTGTGCGTGTGGGTGTGCGTGTGCGTGTGTGCGTGTTCCTGTAGTCTCTTGTTCTTGGCGAGACAGAGAAACCGTCTTCTTGTCTTTACAAGCACCGTCAACTAGTCCTTGGGAAAACGAACAAAGTTTATTAGCATATTGAATTGCAAGCAACTAAAATAAATTCGGTGTGTAACGACTTTAAAAAATATATCTGATTACGATTTATTTGTACAATTTCTAATCATTTTACTTTCGTTTTCATTTTCAGCATTGTGGAAAAAATTGTGGTCGAAAGAACAAGATATTTTAATCCTGAGGAAGATATCTGGCTTATAAAATTATTAGCAAGTAATCTGCTGCTAACTTATATGAACAGGGAGAAGAAGGAAACCTACCTTGCAACCCGAGAAAACAATAACTTTTCTAAGAACTTCATCATCAGTAATTCCGCTTTACAAAATTTATGAAAAAATTTCATTAAAATTTTACAAATCTTTTTTTCCAGCTGTAATTGTATCTAATTTGGTAGTAATTTATCTTCATAAAAGAATCCATTACTCCTTGAAAGAAAACAAATCACGCTTGCTAATCTCAAATTTCTCTTTGCTTTTTAACGTCACTTTTAATTATTAAAATCATTTTTCTATCTTATTCTATTTGCCGGAATGAGAGGAGAAGTGAATCTTGATGTAAAGGATTTTGGTTCTATACTAAAACAAAGAGCTTTACAGATAAAGGATTTTATCGTTCTTACTGCTCCATTGCTTTTATGATGGTGGAGAATAATTTCTCACGCTAAAGTTATCTTGCTTTCATTTCTCAAGAAAATCGTTCTTTTATTTATTCAAAGAAAACTCTATTCACCATTCTATTACAACTGCTCTCTCCCCTTAAACAGCTTCTTATTCTATTCTAAAATAAATAGTTTGGTGTCATTCTCTCACAGAATAAAGAAAGTCCGTCTCACTTTTTCTTTTTTCATGCTCTGCATTTCTTTTTTTTTATTTTATGACAATGGAAGAAATTGACGATGCAGGGTTAAGAGGAGAAAGTGAAATTGAGGAAAGAATAATTATAGAGAAAAAAGTTTTTTTTGTTTTCCTCGCTATCTATATAGCCTGTTTTTTTTTCTCATTTAACAATTTGTTTATCTGAATAACTCTCTTGACTTGATTTTAATTTTCATTTTTTAGTATTGTGCATTTGTTAACATCTTATTTAATTAATTTATTTCCTGGTTGTTGTCCATTGATCTTAGACAACTGAACCATTGGGGTGTTCATTGATATTATCTTTAGATTGATTGAATTAACCGTTGGGGTATTCATTGATCTTCTGAGACTGAACTTATAACCGTTGGTAAACCGTTAGGATGTCCATTGATCTTCTTAGACTGAATTGATAACAACGCATAGGACCCTATAAAGTAAGCAACTGGAAAGGAGTCTGAAGATTCTGAAGGAACCACTGACTTCTAATTGCCTCAAAAACCTCATCCCTTCGTTTGCCTATTCGAAACAACTATAATATCCTCTAAAACACAGGCAGGTTAAAAACCTTTCTATGGCCTTTATATTCTTGGTCTCTTTTCTCTTGATTTTTGGTTCTCTCAGGGTTGCCGAACCTGTTATTTTTTTTAAATCTCTCCATTGTTTAAAAATATCTAACTACTACTCTACAACTTTAAAATATCTAGACTCCTGCTCCACTCAAAACCTTGCAGCTCCGCAGCCCTGGTTTCTATCACCAAATAAGCATCAAAGTAGTTGGAGTATTTCTGTGTTTCTTCAATGCCATTCTTCTAGCATTATCTAATTGCTATTCCAAATGAAAGGAGTAATTAAGAATAGAATCATGGCATAAAAGTGGATGACTGATAAAGTGACAGGCAAGAGCCATTGATAAAGAGTAGGGAGTAGGAATATATAATAAAACTTTGAAAACACCTCTTACAAGAAATTTAAATGATAAGTGATAAATAGACCTACGGCTCTGTTAATGAGCTACAGGAATAGCACTAGTGAACATGGACGTTGAAAGAGAGTAGTTTGGAAATGAAAGTTCTTTGGGGGCTGGCCTTTGAGTACTCAGCAATTATGGGATGAGAAAACCGGGAGCTTTAAAAACTATTCTTGAAGCGTTCTTTTATGGGAACGTGGATGGTCTAGTGGTTAGAGCGCCCGGTCACTGTTAACTCAGCGACGCAGAGTCCAGGTTCGAATCCCGCTGATGGAGAGTAAAATCTCCTTTGACTCATTCAGTTCAAATTATTCCCCAAAATGCCGAAGAGAGGATGACTAAGAATCATTGAGAAGGAAAGTGTCATCAGTTGAACCTTTTTATGGAATTTATACTAGCTATCTGAAATAATAAGTGTAGAGGATTTGAGATGTTTTCAGATCTCCTTTTGGATTGACTGGGAATCTTTGAAAGAACATGGGTTAAAGTGTTGCGAGCGTCCCCCATTTTTAAGCACAGACTAAATCAGTCTGAAAGCACAAGTTTTGAGGAGTACAGGAGGAATGTAGTCTTAGAATTAACTTCAGAGAATGCAGAAATCACATTTTTAGAACAAAAAATTATAAAGTTTGGCACAATTGAGTTGGAGGGAAGTGGAGAAGAAGGAATAGCCCCAAAATCATAAATCTAAAGGGGAATTAGAAGGGATTTTAAAAGGCAAAGACGATGAATGAGGAGTTCATCTTTATAACAAATGGTCAATCAGTAGTTTTGCCGTCGAAACAAACATGGAGAGAGACAGAGGAAAAGAAGTTAAAGGATACAATTTTAGTAAAATGTCAGATAGAGCGAGAAAAAGAAGAAGAAAGATTACATCTTGTACAGAGATAATTTTTCGGTATGAAGCAGAAAGAACAATGGTTTTCAACCTTTTACAACAGACCACCTTTAAATTATTTTTTCCTCCAAGATTTAAAGAAAAAACGGTATGCATAGTTGAGAAGATGGTCAGAGGAGCTAAGAGGTTGAAAGAATTTAACTATTTACAGTTAAATTCTTTTAACCTGGAAGGGTTGGAAGACAAGAAAAGGTTTAGTGTGTTGGTTTCAATTCCATGACGATCGTGGAATTGAGTTATATATATATTATATATATAATATATATATATATATATATATAGTATATTATATATATATATATATATTATACATATATATATATATATATATTAATATTTATATAGTTTCCTTTTGGAATTTGTTCAATGTTTCCTTTTGGATTTTGTTGAACGTTTTCTTTTGGAATTTGCTGACCTTTTTTTTTTTTTTTTTTTTTTTTTTTTTTTTTTTTTTTTTTTTTTTTGGTTTTTTTTTTTTTTTGTGAACTTTCTTCAATGTTTCCTTATGTAATTTGTTGAACGTTTCCTTTTGAAATTTGTTGAACTTTTCCTTTTGGAATTTATTGAACGTTCTTCCGTTTGTAATTTATTAACGTTTTCTTGGAATTCTGCCTGAACGGTTTTTTTTTTTTCCGTTTTTTTTTTTAATAGGAATTTATTTCAATGTTTACTTTTGTAATTTGTTGAACTTTTCCTTTTGTAATTTGTTGAACATTTCCTTTTGGAATTTGTTCAACGTTTCCTTTTAGGATTTGTTGAAAGTTTGTTTCCTCTTTTAATTTGTTGTACGTTTCCTTTTCTTTCATGCTTCCTTTCATATATATTTATATATATAAGTATAGTATATATATATAGTATATATATATATATATATATATACTAAATATATATACTGATATATATATTATATATATATATATATCTATATACTATATTTAATAATATATGACTATATATATATATATATATTGAAAGAAATTATAGTTACTCGAAATTTAAAATTAAAATATAAATATTATTTAATTGATATAATTATATAATTAAAATAAATTAGTAAATAGATATATTAGATTTTCCGATTATATCGATGATCACTATTAATCGATATCGATTTTCGAATGCAGAACATCTAGACGATATTTTTATGGTAAAATTTTCCGATTATGTCGGCGATATTCGAAATTCGAATGCAGTAACCTTAGGCGATATTTTTGTAATAATTGTTTCGATTATATCGACCATCACTATTAATCGTTACCGATATTCAAATTTTTTTTTCTCTCTCTCTTTCTTTTTACAATTACAAATAAGAAAAATAATTTTATTTTTCTCTGCCTTAAAAAAATTCTGCCTCGGCTCAACCAACCGGCTTAATAATAATAATAATAATAATAATAATAATAATAATAATATAATAATAATAATAATAATAATAATAATAATAATAATAATAATAATAATAATAATAATAATAATAATAATAATAATAATTGTCCACTTTCCAAATATATTGTTACATATTAACTGAAATCCTATCTTTGGAGAATTTGAGTACAATGACCCACATGTCCAACCCATCCCACCTCTCTCTCTCTCTCTCTCTCTCTCTCTCTCTCTCTCTCTCTCTCTCTCTCCTCTCTCTCTCTCTCTCTCTCTTCTCTCTCTCTCTCTCTCTCTCTCTCTCTCTCTCTCTCGCATGTACGACAGATTTGCGCAGGACAGATTTGTCGTATGCATAAGTTGAGCAAAAAATGATAGACCAAACTGATTTATTTCTTTAACTTTACAACTATTATTCATGCGCAATTGTTCAGTTGTGCAGTACTGATGCATCAAGTGGGGTAAATTTTTAAATAAATTGGTAGTATTAGTTTGCATATTGTTATATTTAATTAGGGATTTTGGATCCCCCTCCTTCCCCCGCTCCGCATATTGGCTAATAAAACCCAGTACTCTTTTTGTATTTGTTTTCTTTCATTATTGAAATATTTTATAAAAAAAAATAATTTTCTCTCTTCTCTTCTCTTCTCTTCTCTTCTCTTTTTTCTTCTCTTCTCTTCTCTTCTCTTCTCTTCTCTTCTCTTCTCTTCTCTTCTCTTCTCTTCTCTTCTTTCTTCTCTTCTCTTCTTCTCTTCTCTTCTCTCTTTTCTCTTTTCTTTTCTTCTTTCTCTCTC
>JABUQX010032724.1:0-17153 GCA_015478945.1 Trachelipus rathkii
TAGAAGGTTGTACAATGCCACCGTGGATTCTAGCTGCGACCAACTATAATTAAAAACTTGTGCATAGTAAGAATATCGATTAGAGATTCAGAGAGGAGGAGAAATCTGAGATGAAGAAGGGAACGAGTTCAGTCGAAGTCAGAAGATCGCGCACCCCCCATGCATGTACTCACTGATTCAGGGAGACGACCTCTGTTAGTGGAGGTGGAAAAAGGTACAGCAAGACTGTGAGCGAGATAGCATGAGTAAGTTTTCTGAGAGCAATATGCCTCGGGTAACTGGTCGGCGAGTAGTCTAGTTCAATTCTTCATAGGTTCGCCGAAGAAAAAGTAGCACAACACGAAAACAAATTATGCCAGCTTTGAATAGGAATATTTTTAGTATATTATATTATAAGAGCGAGGAGTAAAGGTGAATATATCAATTATCTCAGGGCGATCCAGTGACGATTTGGTCCTACAGATTGTCTAGAGAATTCTTTGCGGATACCGTCTTCCAGAACGATGGATAGGACAGGAGAGTCCCTTGTAGACCCACATGATCAGAATCGATGGGGGCGCGGAGCTATATCGCCATAGCGCGGAATCGCGAATACAGGAAGAGAAGGGGAAAGGTCACGCATAGGCGAGAGAGGAGTACGCACCACTGTTGGACACAGGAGAGGCTCCCTGGCTTCCAAGGGAGTGCCCTCACCGAAAATGCGAGCTAAACCACCCTCACCAACGTCAGAATGTTTTATGTCTATATATATCACGGCAGGGGGTGTTTGGATTCTTGACTGAGAGGGATGCCCAACCCTCTCAGCGCCGGTAGAGATAATGCGTTTAGAAAGGCATGATTGCAAACAGAAGAATATGGATTGGCGTATGTAGGCGTACTTGAAGTGCGAGGAACCCAGCAATGTAGGAGCGTTGCGCGGCATTGGAAAATCCGTAAAGAATTCACGCAACACGCCCTTCCACCTGAACACGAGTCCGAGTGGGTGAGAGAGGTTCGCGTCCTTCCGAACTCACCATCAGCAACCCACCCCTCCGCTTACAGTGCCCAGCGGTGCAGAGTCCACTCCAACCCCGGAACGGCCCCGGTGCCGGATCAGGGTTCTTCCCGATAACCACGAGGCGATCTGCCCCGGCAGAGTTCGTAACGGTCAACATGGAGGCGGCTGAGATCCGAGGAAGGAAGATGGTCCATACCGAAAGTAGTCGCATAGATTGGCCTCCGATAAGGATTTCAAACCCATCTAGAGTACAACTGAACAGAGTCGTGTAATTCGTGGCTGAAGTGCGGATAGGCATGCGTGGAAGATGTAGGAGAAGAAAGACTGATTCATTCTTATTCACAAGCGTGGAGTGGGCCAGACGCGGACGAGCACGGTTTTAGAGGCTCGAGCGAGCCCAGGGGTCCTACTTTGAACGGCATATGGGTTTCTAATCAATCGAAGTCCGCAAACAACGATGTATTGAAAAGAATGACAGGACCGTCTGGGCGGGAATGATCCCTACTCCGACAGGAATGGGCGAACAGATCACGGTTAGACGGAACGTTGGTAATGCAATTTCCCCCGGGGAAAGAGAAGGCTGGACGTTTCCGAGATGATGGTGTAGATAAGTGGTCTATGAGACGTATGTATTGTCACACTGACACCTATGGTGAGAGGAGAGAGCGGCGTGCCGAGCCGCGAGAGGCGCGCGATGTCTCTGATATCAAGTGTTGACAGCACACACACGACGAAATGCGAGTGAGGTAATTGAGCGAGCGAGGGAGAGTCGGAGAGGACAGTTGGCTCGAGCAACCGGATCTCATTCCAGAGAAGGTGCCAGCAGAAACCGGAAACATCCAGTTGGTAAGGAAAGAATGGGATACTCGAGAAGAGTCCAAACTAGGCACATGGGAGCGGGGAGCACTGCTAGAGGGGAACTGGTAGCTGGAGACATGTCCGGTAGCGCTTAGCAAAAGAGAAGAGGAGATGGCGATTAATTCTCCTCAGCTCGGCGAGTGCCTCACGGCGATCCAGCCTAAGAGAGAAGCGCATTGTTTATAGATTCTTTCTCCAAGATGAATGAATGGGCAGTGGAATTGAGAAGAAGCGAATGTGGAGCGCGCGAGTTGGACAACCAGGAGGATTGTCGCAGGCGAAGTGGAGAAAACCCACAACGCGAACAGATCTTGGTTTGAGAAAAATCACAATACTTCCAGGGGGTGGGTGGGTCCAGATTTGTGACACCTAAAACCCTCCTCGGGAGAAGCGGGACGTAAGTTCTAACAGAGTGCAGGTGGTAAGAACCAAAGTTTACCTTTTGTTTGGAGGGAAAGGCCACTGAGAACGAGAAGTAGACCACAGAGAGAGTACTCGTTGTGAGGAAGGAACCTGTAAGACATTGGTAACTGGCACAGAGTCGTTTTTGGAAAATGGGCGAATATTATCGTCCGTAGTGTCCGCGAGACGAAAACCCGGAGCGTATATTGTACTTGGATGTGTTTGCGGACATCGTCCCGGTTTGAGATACTATAGTGAACCATCCCCAAGAGGATGATAGGAGAAGCCAAAAAGTTTGCCCTCTGTGTTCTGGAGGCGCATGAACGCAGATTGGAACCGCCCGGTGTTATGATGCACCCCTTTTCAAATTCCCGGGCGCTCCCCCCCGGGCCCTTGGGGGGTTTCCATTAGCGGTGACAGTCTGATTGAGAACTGTGTCCAAACGCGTCACAGAGGAAACTGGAATGGCTTACGCAGTCAATCGTGGAGTGACGTTAGTGGATATAGGAGATAGAAATAAGGGGATAGTGAATTTTATAGCCGGGAACACCCGGAGGGGGATCCGAGAGACAAGAATCGTGGCAACGCGGTTCCCCTATGAGCGGATTTCTAGATGGGAGACCTAGCTGGCACGGGGTCAACTGGGCAGGCAGGGGGGTAGACAAACCGAATACGAGTTGGGCGTTGAGCTCCATTAACCAGCCTCCGCGCTGGGTAGAGAAGGGGCAGTCTCCAAAACGTAAAGACGTCGCCCGGACTAGGTTAAGGGGAAGAAAACTCGACCATTCGCTGCAACCATTTTACGCAAACAAGGGCGTCCGAAGCTCCCTGTTGGGACTACTGGACTGGGAGGCAGCCCAGGTAGAGGGCCTGGGTAATGGTAAGGAATCGGCTTATCTATAAAGTTTTTTCTTTTTATTTATTTTCCACGTATACTGACAACTCCAAAAAAACATCAGCACCCTACAATAGAAGAAACACAAACTTATGGAGATGAATTCAATATCAATATCATATAACTTGGGAGCGTAACCTCTGAAACCGAGCCCACAACCACAGCGCCGCAGAGCATATACCGATCCTCCAGAAACCCTACCGCCATGTCCGGCCTAGGGAGCGTTCGATTGAGGTGTGGGCCGTCGCCTAAAAGGCCTCCCGAACTCCGCAGTCCAGTCCACAAGATGAAAAAAGTGACCAGCCGTGCACCGCCACGACGGTGATAAGACGCGACGCCCAAGATAATACTACCCCAAGTGCAGGACAGCACTCCCTCAGAGGTTATAGCCAGGTTCTCGTCGCCCAACAATAGGCCGGGCCGCGGAGAAAGACGAGGAAAACAACCGGGTTATTTTGAACTGAAGGAAGGGCCAGATTGGACACAAGACAGGAACATGAGACAACAGCACTGTGAACATACACCAGATTCAGAGGATAATTGGAAAGACTTCCTCAAAAGAGAGACCACGGACTAGCGTAAGGTAGTACGTACAGATCAAGGACGGATAAGGGAAACAAAACTGGGATAAACGCATGGTGCAAATACATGACTAAGTAATATAAAATAACAAGTGATGACCACTCCTCAAAGAGGACAAAAAGGGTTAATAAGTGTAAATAACAACAACCATATAATTAACAATAAGTAAAAATAAAAACAAAAAGGGCAGAGGAGAAAGAAGGAACAAAGATTATAGGACAAAGAAGAGTAAAGAAAGGGGCTCTTCGCAGACACCAAAGTTGCCTGGGCCCCATCTCGAACCGACAACGTAAGGTCCACCTTCGTGAGGGGGGTAATAATAATAATACTAAAAATCATAAATAGGATGTAAGAGAAACCAAACGAAGAGGGGAGGGGGAAAAAAAAAAGACATATCATTAACGGTGCTCTCCACATATATACAACTATGAAAAGGATGTCTGACCTGCCCCCCCCCGCACATTCCACCAGGCAATTAATGATATGGTTAACTCACATAACCACACAAGACAATGTGTGCTCAAGCAGCAACTAGCATTCAGATTGGATAATCTTCCCGTTAGGTAAATAGTATCTAATATAACCCGTACTGTAGTTTTAGACGGAAACAATGTTATATGAACAGAAACCTTACAGGAAGCTGTACAACCCAATTATGTTGTTCATGAATATCATTATATCATGAGGAGTGTAATTCATATATAGTATATATATAAGTATATATGATATATAACATATATATATATATATAAATATATATAATATAATATATATATAGTATAGTATATAATATATATATATATATATATATATATATATATATTCTTCCTTTCAACAGATTGGGATAAAGGTGCGCAGCATATGCCAGAAACAGAAGAGTACCAGAAGGAACATAACGCTAAAGTCAAAAGGGAAAGCACCAACCCTATACCGAATCCTCTAAAGTGAGATACTCACCCGCAATAAAAAAGAAATCACCCTATTCGCTGATGAGATAATAATCTAATATAATAAATATAGATATATAGTAGTGTTATATATCGTGTCATAGGTACGATCACGCGGTATATCAATAGTATATAAGTATATATATATACTCTTAAGGTATCAGTATACGATCTATATATTAACTAGTATAGTTATTTATAGACCACTCATAGGATATGCTATAGTAAATACCATATACAGTATAAGTATAACAGTATGATATATTAGATACTATTAATACTGATATATATATAATATTAGTATATAGTAGACATAATCGATGAGATGGTATATAATATATAATAGGCATAGATTATATAATATATATATGAGTATTATAGTATATAATTATTGTTATTATATAATAGATTTTTTTACACGCACTTTAGCAAAATTTTCATGCAGTAATAACATTGTACGATAACTAAAATAACTAATATAATCGGAAGTCATGAGAAAATAACTAATAATAAGTATATAATAAATAAAAATACTACTACTACAAATAATAAAAGTAATAATAAATAATAAATAATAATAATTACGGAAGCAAAAAACTTGTACAAAAATTATTGTTTGAGATTCTTTTTAAACTAGCGAATTTCACTACGAATTTTAAAAAGGATAACGAATATATATAAAAAAAATGTCCTTAACTGTCCTTAAAAAAGATGCTCTTGACTGTCTCAGTGCACTGAGTACCTTGAATTCATTTAACAGAATTGTGGAGCTCTTATAAAGTCATTCAAAATTCTCCAGACTGTCAAATAGATTAAAGTAAAAATCCAAACTCCTCGTGGTAACCATTCAATGGTCCCAATTCTCAATATGCCCAGATTAAAATCTGAATAGACTCAGAATAGATTCAGAATTTTAAACAATTTTAAAATTTACATATAATAATTTAATTACCTAAAGTTACTATCATTATGGTTAATGATTAGTTTTTCAGACATTTTAGAGAGGACATGCATAAAAAGGATATTATACAAAAGAACAAATTTAATGCAAATTTTTTAAAAATCACAAATATGAAAAAAAAAAAAAAACACTAAACACGAAAGTTGAAACTTCAAAACTTGACACAAATTTAACTTATACCAATATGAAATGTAAATTTCACTTTAATATATAAAATAATTATTCAGAATTGAATAAATTAATGGTAAAAAAAAAATTTAAAAAAAATCAAATATAAATTCATATAAAACCATTTACTAGCAACGCACAGTTTTCTTATATATCTCTACAAAAATAGCATGAATATTGCGGTGTTGATTGATAATAGATATACGGTTATACTGAGCATAATTAATATATATAATGTATAGTATATATATATATAATAGATAAATTACCCGTAGATAGTACCACGTAGCGATTATGTGTATAGTATATATACTAGGTAATATATATTCTGGCCTGTCCCCAGTGTTACCGGTAACCTCTGTAAAATAGGGGATAAAAAGCCACGTAAAAGGTAGTTTGAGAGATATATATGAGTGAGTATATATATAAATATATATAGATATAACATTAGTATTATATAATATATTAGATATAACGTAAAAGGTGTCACTATACTAAAAGATATGCGGTATAGTATTATAAACTATATAGGTAACTAGCAGTATATATATACGTGAATGATATCAGATCAATTATATATAATACTATAGATAAATATAGGTCAATATGCATAAACTATTAGTAGTGTATAATACGCATACCGACGGAGCGGCCGCTAGGTATATACTTACAATATAATTATATATATAGATAGTGGTATTATTACGTATTACACCTACTAATACGTGATTGCTAGTAATTAGCGTGTATACTAGTGAGCTATCATGATTAGTAGACTAGGATATATTAAACTAATAAAAGATCGAGATACGAGTCACATACTTAAAAAACCTAACGGGGCTTTAAAATTTTTGCCAACAAAAAAGCGTAATTGTTCAATTTGTTTGGCAACCTTAGAGGGAGTAAAGTTGGCGCACCTATATAATAATGATAGATGAGTAGGATAGGTAGTATAGATTATATATATACTCGATATCTATATGAATTATAATATATGATTTACTACTTGATAATTATTAGGGAGATCGAAAGTATAAGAGAGGATAGAGAGGTATCAGAGATATGCACTATATTATATCTAGTAATATATATATATAGATATATAGAATATATATAGTTTATATTTATATATATAACGTGAATATTATATATAGTATATAATTATATATATAATTACTATATAAGAGTATGATATATATATACGATAGAGCGTTAATTAGTGTGGTTATACAATGTTATTTATATAGTAAAGTTACACACCGTTCTGGTCCACAACACCAAGCAATTTGTGATCACTGATAAATATAAATATATATACTATACATATATTTATATATAATATATTAGCAAGATAGGCTTAAATTTAATCATTGATAATTATATACAAATAATACTATGTATTATAATAGTGTATGGGTGAAAAAACTACGTTATATTTTACCCTATATATTATAATATTATATATGAATATCTAGTAATATAGTATATAGTATTATAGTATATAGTATAATAGTATATATATTATATAGTTACAGTAAGAAGTATGTATTCATAAGTCCACGGATGGTTTATATATGTACTCATAGAGTAACGCGAGGATAAGTTCACTTATAATTATATATATATATATACTAGATATATATATATATATTAAAAGGAAGACTAAAAATGAGAATAACATGTAACCTCTATTCAATTTAAAAATATCAAACACAATATTGAGAATTAGGTATGTGACTCGGATACTTTAAAGAACCACATGGATTTGGAAACCTATAAATCGAAAAAAAGCTGGGGAAATTTGAATATTATTTAGTCATCGAAAACAAAATATAAATATAATAAAATGAGTAAACTTTTATTATCTATTATATTATTCATTTATTTACTACAGTTTTTGTAATTATCAACAAAATTTTTTTTTTAAAAAAAATCATATCAAACAACTTTATTTAATGTTTGGTTTCTTCTACAAAAACTACATTATACAATATGTAGTCAACACAAAGACACCACTCCATGTTAACCACCCAAAAAGAAAGGAATAAAAATGATCCGTTATAATTAAGGTATCAAAATAGAATAGATAATAATATAATAATAATTAATAATAATAGATCAATAATAATAATAATAATAATAATAATAATAAATAATAATAAAATAATAATCTATATAATAATATAAACTAATAATAATAATTAAGCGAATAGACTAGAGAGTAAATATGTAATCATTTCTTTTTGAGAGTGGATGACAACCAGACCGATCTCCGAAGCAGCACAGAATGGCGGCTATAACCCGTGTTAGTAACATATACGACAAGGGGAAAATGCCTAACCAGGAACGAAAATATTGAAGAAGCCGATAGATGGTTAGATTTTATACAAGATGTCAAGTTCAAGAGAAACTGCTATATAGTATTTATCAACTTACGAAGTGAGAAATATCGGTATAAAATGTGCGGAACGGCGATTCTGAGAGGTATATGAGCACATCAAGGGAAGAAGCATGCTCTGAGGAGGTTGAGATGGCACTCGCAACCCACAAAGAAGTGAAATCCATGGATGAGACTGGTATGACCCAGACGCAATCGAGTCAGGACCTCCTCCAGGAGGCGACTCATTCTACTAGATGAAACACTGGCCAATCGACGGGGTTTGAGGTTCCGAAGTTTGGCGACACGAGCATCCTCCGCCCAACATGTTTCCCAGCCAGAGAGGAAACAACGACGTATATTGATGGAGAAATCTGTAGTAGGGGAAATGACCCAGGCGTACAACAGGAGGAAGGTATTAGGCACTCGACACCCAGTGCGTAGCCGCCCGTTTAACCTCCCTATCGGTCAGTTCGTTTCCAGGAACAGAATAATAGACGAATATTGTAGAAGGGTGTGGGATACAGTGATGTCCGGGAATTACCGCGTGGCCGAGCCAACCTTCTTCCGTTTGAATCCACGGCTGTTTTCGATCCTGCTATAGAGTCGCTATGGACTTCCCATGGTACACAAAGGAATCGCTCAACTGCACCGTGTGTGCCTTCGCCTTTGCTAAAGATTAGATCCCTCTGCAGAGCAGCAGGCGCCCCACTTTGAATAGGTAGAGTTGAAATCGTAGTGCATGACCACTCACGGAGGAAATGCGAGGAAAGAAAAGATGAAAGTAACAACCCCAGCAAATGGCCAACAAGAAGGGCTGTGATGGACGCGCTTATATTATAGATGTCAAGGCCGATGAGGTAGGCACCTAAACACGAAGGAATAATGAGCACGTGAGCTGCTCCCTCAGTAGGGACAGGGGCATCACCTAAGCCTCCACCTCCGGTCTTTCCCTTGAAGAGGAACGAAATTGTCCCGTGGCTATTCAAGTGAGTTGGGTCAAGAAGAAGGAGGTAAGACCAGAAGGTCAGTCAATATATGGCACAACCATAGTCTATTTTAGCTAGCACCAGCATGATTAAAGGTGGAGCATGGTGTTTCTGTCCGCACCCCAAGTCTTAGAGGTGAGGTGCCGTAAGAGATCCAAGGAACTAGCTTAGAGGCGAGTAGTATGAGGGAGGTACGTGAGGCGCTCATCGAGCAGCTGACCCAAGAACCTCACCGTCGGCTCCACACAGATTGGGGAGCCATAGAGGCATAATATAGGAAGAAATTGCATTCGACACCCTACGGCGGGGATTTTTCCGGAAAAGCACGACTGTAGTTTTCGACGTGAAGAATGTAAAGCCACGTGCAAAACACCAGGAGGAAACCTTATCAATGGCAGCTGAAGTTGGAGGGCCATACAAGGAAGTTCTGCCCCCGTGATGTACAGGGCAAAATCGTCAACATAGATGGAGCAGTGCACCGAGGTCGAGATGGAATCGACTTCTCCAATGATGGGCATATGATACATACAGAGACAACAGTCCGATAGCCACTAGGATTCAGAAGGAGATTGGGGAGACTCTCAGAAGAGAGATCAGGAATACGTAGGGTAGTACGTACAGAAAATGGAGGAGAAGGGATATAAACTGGGGAAGAGACGGGTATGATTAAAGGGATACATAAAATATAATAAGAATAATAATAATAACAAAAAGAAGAACCTCAAGAAAAAAAATAAAGATAAAACCAAGAACAAGATTGAAAAGAAAAAAAATAAGTACAATGACAATAAGAAAATAACAATAATAAAAAAATAATAATAGTATAGAAAATAAGGGGAAAGGAGGACAACCACGAAACAAAAAAAAAGGGGGGGAGGGGAAATCAACCAAAAATAAAAACTTCGCAGATACAATTCGAAAAAGGTAAGTGTACAGGGTGGCTACGTTAACGGAGGGGGGGGATAATAATAAAATAATAATAAATAATTAATAATAATAATAATAATAATATAATAATATAATCATAATAATTACTACAAGATAATAAAATAATAATAATACAAGAACAAAATAATAATAATAATAAAATAATAATAATAATAATAATAATAATAATAATAATAATAATGCACGTAAATAAACTTAACATATATTTTCTTTTACCGAATCATCATATGACCAACGTTGACCCAATAACATTTAAACTAAATTTACCTCTATTGCATTAAACTAGAGAAAAAAAAAGGAAATAAAATATTTTAATTTTTGGATTCTTACAAAAATATTTCTTTGCATATCAGAAAATTTACTAAGAAAATCTTTGATTCATATCACGGAAGATATTCTAATAATAATAATAATAATAATAATAATATAATAATAATAATAATAATCAATAAATAATAATAATAATAATAATAATAATAATAATAATAATAATAATAATAATAATAACTATTTTTTATATTTTATAGTTTTTAAAATAAATTTTTACACTAATACTCTGAAATTTTAAATTCAATAAAATTTAAATAAAAAGCTTTACTCTAAATTCGAATTTTTAATCATAAAAATCTCACAACCATTACACAATCTACTACCATGCACCAATAATCTTGAAACCATCATACTAAAGTAATTTTAATCACAGAATAAAGATTTAGAATACATATATATTATATATATATATAATATATATATATTATATATATATATATATATATATAATATATATATATATATATATTATACTATTATATATATATAAATATATATATATATAATATATATAGTAATATATATATATATATATATATATATATATATTAAAAACAAGCAAATCCAAAAATTATTTTACAATTATATTTAAGCACAACCCATCTAAATAAAGCACCATCAAAAATCTTCATTGGCAATTAAATTGTTTGCTTAAAAACAGACCATTAAAAAAACTATAACAATATATACTAAATATTAAAGAAAAACATAAAGAAATTTTACGATAATTTAAATCAAGCAATAAAACAGCAAAAATTAATATAAAACTGCTGATAAATTTTTGTTAGAAACTGGAAACAATAAATAAAATTTTTCAAACAATGATCTTTAAATATATATATATAGTATAATATATATATTATATAGCTATATAATAATATATAATAATATATATATAGTACACTAGTTATATATAAATAGTTATATATATATATAGTATATATATATATATATATATATATATATATATATATCACCACTGTCCCCGTGGATTAGGATTCATTACCTATCGCAGTAAGTTCTTGGTCAGAAGAAATTGAATAATATGAATTTTCTTAATCAACTGGATTAGATAGAGTGCAAAGAATTATCTATGCTTGATAGCAAGCCCTGCTTCGCCTCAACGAACTGGGAAATTCTAGCCACCGTGGACGTGGTTTCGCATCCAAATGAGCGGACCTTCTTATGCTAAAAGCATGAGAAAAGAGTGTGATTTGTAATGTTTATAAAAGAGGATTTGTTCTATTGGTATGTGATGGCCTATGCCTTTTGAATGTTGGAGGTACTGAGATTAGTGCAGATTCACATGCCGTAAACTGTAATTAAATTATTACAGAAAATCTCCTACTGACGACAATTTTTTTTGTTCATTCAGGTAGCCGGACTGAGATTCAAACTCTCGTTCTAGCGAGGGAGAAAACTACTATCCTTAAGAGAGAGAAAAGACTAGCTTTAATCCACTGAGCAACCGTGAACTCATATATATATATATCTTATATATATATAATATATATATAGAATATATATATATATATATATATATATATAATACGTCTAAATAGTCTAATATATAATATATATATATCTATATATACTATATATATATATATATAATATATATATATATAGATAGTATTATAATATATATAATATATATATATAGCCGGGTGGAGGGTATATATATATATACACCGGTAAATATATAATATATAAGTATAGATATATAATATATCAATGGATATATATTATATATAATATATAGTAATAGGGTATAATTATAATAGTGTTATAGTATAGACTTCAACTATAATCTGCTTATATTATATACCAAGTATATATATATATAATAGTATAATATATAATATATATATTTAAAGTAATATTAATAAAGCCAAGTACTATCCAATCAGATTGGATGAATAACACCATTAAAGGAAGGAAGACTAGAAATAGAGATTCTTTAAAAAATATAATAAAAATATAAATATTAATTAAAATGAATAGTAAGAAGAGATTCTTTAAAAAATTTGAATGAGAATAATATTAATTAATGACCGTAATCATAATAATTATAATTCCTTTCACGCACATGTTTGAACTGGCTCAATAAAATAAGATAAACTATATTAGAACTCTGAAAATCTAAGAGTCTAAATAAACTAAGAATCTAAGCCCAGAATAATAATAATAATAATAATAATAATAATAATAATAATAATAATAATAATAATAATAATAATAAAAATAATAATAATAATAATAAAA
Organism: Trachelipus rathkii; assembly: GCA_015478945.1. Taxonomy (NCBI): domain Eukaryota; kingdom Metazoa; phylum Arthropoda; class Malacostraca; order Isopoda; family Trachelipodidae; genus Trachelipus; species Trachelipus rathkii. Next base: position 12,720 of record JABUQX010032724.1, read on the forward strand.
CCAGATTAAACTACTAACTTAAAATTTCATTCACTGGCCTGGAATACAAAAAAATGACAAGGGGTTGTATAAAATTTAAATAAACTTATTATTTATAGAACAGATATCTAGCTTGGGTAGTTTAAACGGTGCTAGATGTTGGAAAAAAAATGTTCTATTTTGATCTAGTTCAGTCAAGAAGAAAAAAAATTACATATATATATATATATATATATATATATATATAATATGATATAGTATATATTGATGAAGAATTATATAATAATATATAGATATATTAATAAATAATATTAAATATATATATATATTATATATATATATAATATATATATATATATATATATATATATATATATATATATATATATATATATATATATATATATATATAACAATAATTGGCTTTAATACTTAATTATGCCCCATTTTTTCATGTATTTTGCCAACTTGCCAATATTAGTATCCTTGAGTTGTCGTCTTGGAAGTCTCAAGAAGCGAAGAGGGTTTCTGACAGTCCTTGTGTGCCAAACATAAATTTCTGTGCAATTGTTGGCTTTTATTTCAATGTCAGACAGAGAGAGGTTAAGAGATCGTAAGAAGCCATCCTCTTCCTTACCAGATATATAAGGCATTGTTGCGTTTTCCTATACAAAAATTAAAGTCATCTTTAGCTTTTTTTAAGTTTTTTTTCCCCTTTTTTATTTTTAATTTCACACCTCTCTGGCATTGCCTCTAATGGAGGCGGGAATCGAACTCCCAAGACCTTCGCTTTAAGAGTCCGTATTTAATGAACAACGCTAAATCTTATTAAATTGCATTGATTAATGTGTCAAAGGAAACTACACTCTAAAGAGGTTTCCCACATTCACATTCTGCTTAACATCCACAACTGATCGGTAATGTGTAGAGACACTCAAATCGAGTGTTCAATATATCGGTAACAGAAAATTTTAAAAAAATATATATTTTGAAATTAAATGTTGTTATTTTGCATGTCAAAACATAGGATAAGAAAATTGTACTCTTCTCTAATGGGTGCGAGTATAAAACTAATATGAATTAAGTATATGGAATGGATTCGAAAAATCTACATACTTCCTGTGATAGAAAGTGAAACAAGATGAATATATATTCCCTTCCTCAAACAAGGATCAGTCTGTCTGTGAGCGGCGGTACTAACTTTAAAAAAAAAAAAAAAAAAAAAATTCTTCTGCGAGTATTGCATTGAAGCGAGCATAATATTGAGATAAGCAAGACTGTTGATCTGAATGAAGATCTACTTCAAGCAATGGAACGAAAGGAAACACAAAACCATGGCGAGACATATTCTATTGCTGAAGGCATGAAAAGTGGATGACAAGACGTGAGATTACTTATATTGTAATTAGTCTCATTCAGTCGTATCATGGCTAGAAAGAGATTAAAAGCCAACATCGGGCCAAACATAGGGTCATTGACTTGAATACAGAAAAGTATTAAGCTTACTTCGACCCATCCAAAAGCCGGGGTTAACACCAGGCCCCTCCAGATGTTAACAGCAAATCGCCATAAAAGAGCGGATGAAACCTTTGTATAGTTGGAAACTGAGAAGAGGAAAAAAGTTCTCGCAGTCTAAAACAGAGCTAGCTAAGCACGAACCGTGTGCTGTGAGGCCAAGACATGTTAATTGCTAACGCAAGGATGTTTATATTGTCAACAGCGAGACGAGAGCCGTCGAAAGAGATTAGGAAAGTTTAGGTTGCCTTAGAAGAGAGAAAGATTGTAGAGATTGGTTTTTAAAGAAATTAACTTTCACAAGTTTGAGACGACCCCACCCGAAAATCCTTCCCAGATCAGCGAGAATAGAATAGGAAAGATTAGACGAGAGGCAATTCTAAAGTAAAAAGAGGGAGCAGAACTGAAAAAGTTGGAAAATGAAGGGTCGAGATATCGGCATATGAGTGAATAGAGTTAGATGTGCAGGCGAGATCATTAATGAAAGTAGGATAAAGTAGGAGATAAGAACAGAACCTGGGGAACCAATATGTGGACAGAAAGAGATGAAGATCCACCCTATCAAAACAACGGTCGATTATTGAGCGGTTTGAAGAAAGCTAGATATAAGTAAGCAAACAAGAAGGAGGAAACCAAAGGAGGAGCTTTGGGAGAGCATGGCCGGTGGCCATATCCCGGTAAATGCTTGGATAATGTTCAAGCGACCCACAAGTCTTCCAGTAGTTCCTAGAGCGGAAAACCATAAATCTATAAGATAGGAAAGTATATCGCCAGAAGAATCTCGAGCGCTGAAAGCCATACTGGGCGTCGGAAGAAGAAATGAGAATTCGATGGTCTTGAGTGAAGTTGAGAAGGGTTCAAAGATCTTAGTAGAATACAAGTTAGAGCTTATAGGGCGATGCTGAAGGATCAGAGAGGCTCATTTTTCAGAAAGGTTTGATTATGTGCGCTTCCACAGTGAGGAAAGGCCTAGTATTAAGGCATAGAGAATCATAGTTGAACGAGGGGCGGTCAGCAGGAAGACAGTTCTCAAAACCTTGGGGGAATGCCATCCGGGCCAATCGCCTTCCCTAGGTTCATAGATTTCAGGACCCATGCCCGATCAAATTGTATCACAGACAAAGGCAATGGACACTGAGAGTAGAAGGAGCGGAAGAGGAATGCCAGAATAGCCCAGGTGAGTTAGATTAAAATAGGAGGCCAAAGAGATTGCCTCTTTTTTCTGTTGGAGTATTAGCAAAGAACCATCAGAGTAGAATAAGAGGAGGAAAGAATGATTTAAAGAAGTTGTTAAACGAGATTTTGTTGGCAAGAGACAAAAAAGATTTGTTAGAAGAAGAGCAAAGGAGGTCAGCGCACTTTCGTTTATGAAAGCCAGCTTGCTCGTCGAAGAGTATCCCTGCAACGATTTTAGCTGAAACGAAAATTAGCGAGAGTGATAGGAGAACGAGATTTTTTTCACACCCGATACGCATGGTCTCTAGCCTGAATATCCAGAGAACAATTTGATCGAACCAGATTTATGAGGAGAAACGATTTAGTCGAAAAGGAAACGAACCTGCACATCCCATCATCGATTAACAGCTCCACTTTCGGCAGAAGCTGAAGGGTCTTCAGAGTCAAATCATTCACTCAAATTATAGTTAGCGTACAAGCAACGTATGTCTCCAATCGCGATCAAATGCAGAAAAACGCATGGGCAAGGTATAACGCTGTTGAGAGAAAGTATTTAAAATAAGGGATATAAGCTTGTGGTCAGATTTACCGATATAGGTTTAAGTGTTTTTATTTATAAAGATTAATGGTGAACCATAGGTCAAGGGTTCAGAATTGGGTTGGGACGATCAAAATGTGTATGGCTTCTTTAATTAGTCTGCTCCAGATCGTTGGAATACTGGAATGATTCGGTTCTCCCAACTAAATCAGATAGAGAGTTCCCAACATTCAGTTTTGTGTACATTGAAATCCACTAAATAGGAGGACCTCAGTATTTGGATGAGATGTAAACAGTCTCGTGAAATGTAGTAAAGGTATCAAAAAAAATAAAAATCTGTTCTGTTAGAGAACAGTAGCAGAAGCGCAAGATTATTGTAGTTGAAGGAAAAAAGATTTTAAGCAACAGAACATCGAGTTAGGAGAATTCGAGATTCTCGGACGTGTACAGAGTGTTTATGTTACATAATGAATACTCGGAATTATGAATATAGTTATAGTTGGTATGTTAAAACGAGTTAGAGGATGAATTCTTGCCAATCTGGTCTCAAACAAGGGCAAAGAGATTAGGGTTAGAGTTGAGGGGGGTATTCACGGTATGCAGATTTGGAGTGCACAGCGGTGGATGTTGGTAAATCAACAGAAAGCCCGCGCCTGTGCAAATCTTCCATCACACACGCACACACAATTACAACAACAACAACAAATAAACAGACAGGAATAAACAGACAAAAGCAAAGGAGAAAATGAGGATAAATTTGTACGGTTTTCTTAGCAAGTAAAACATATATTATATTTTACTTTCTCTCAAAGTAATTCTTGTAATATTATTTATACAGCTCAGTCCTAAAATATTATTTGATACTTGTTTTATACATAGCAATGGGTCATCTTATGACATAATATTAATTATGATAATTAATATTCTTCAGAAGGTTAGCATAATTGTATTTGTATATATAATTTAGGATTAATTAATATAATATCTTAGTATTATAATATTACTTGTCACTACATTATTATACAATAATACTTAGAAAAAATATACCATTTTGAGTTAGAAGATATTATATGATTAGATTAATTTATAGTGAAGAAAAGCTCTCATTACTTTAACTTAAGCTATATATACGTGAATTTTATCTTTTATTGCTATTAGTTGATTCAAATAAGATAATCTCATATAATTATTATAGGATAAGATTAATTATTTTTAAATATATAAAT
>JABUQX010032725.1:0-31324 GCA_015478945.1 Trachelipus rathkii
TTTATAGAGTAATATAGTATATTATATATATATATTTAGTTAATATATTATAATATATACTATATTATACTAATATATATATATCTATAATATTATATAATTATATATATATAGTATATATACGGTATTATATATATATATATATATATATATATATACTATTAGGTATATTATTATATATATTATACTATATATATAATATATTATTATATATTAATATTATTATATTTTATAGTATATATATAGATTAGTTTATCTATTATATATATAGTTTCTTCTTTTTATCTACATCTTTGCCCCAAGACTGAGGGGTAAGGTGCCGTTTCAATGCATCGGAAAAGACAACAGCAGGGTGGAAGAATATGACAAAATCGACAAGGAAAAGCCCAGCCTTACGCGCGCCTCTTTACCACAATTAGTGAGAAACTTGTTCGTCCACAGACAGCGAAAATCCACCCTAGATGCTTCACAGGACTGCGACGGACCCCTCACTATGGTAAATCGTCAATGTAAATGTTCATCCACAACCATGTCCCCATACAAAACGCCCATCCAATTCATCCTATATGCACCTTTGCTTCTGCGGCTCTTCAAAACTCTCATTCTCTCCTTCAGACGATCGTATCCACAACTCGCATCCACTTCTCTTCGGTCTCGCCAGCCCGGTCGTGTTCTGCCAACACACTCGCCTACTAATACATCCGCTTAACCGACGACTATCATTCATTCCTTCACATGTACCAAATACCACTTCAACATATCGTTCATTTGATTCTCTCGATTTACCCCTTTCTTACACCACACAACTCTCTAATACGTTCATTCCTCATTTTATCAATTCTTCTCACACCTAGCATGATTTTCCACCCATCATATATATTTTAAAAAATGTATATTTTATAGAAAGGCCTGATAGGTGTCATGGTAGGTTTGGTATTACTAAAAATGTCACGCACCAGAAAAGTTTGGGAAACTTTGATCTAGAAGCTTGGTTGTCTTCCAACAGAATGTCAGCTTCTGCCGAAAAATCATCTATAACCTTGAACACCACTGACAGACCCCAATCATCATTACACCCACAAGTAACCCTAAATAACTCTATGCAGTCCCACCTCTAAATTAAAACACCCAAAATTCTCCGTATAAACTTTAGACACCCACTTCACCTTTACACTTCACATTCAAAATATCATAAACACAGAAAACTAAATGTCCTACGAACTCTGCCTCAACACAATTTCAGCAATGAAGCAACCACACTGACAACTATATACAAACAATTCTCAAGAATTCTGATCAACTATGGATCAATAGGCTAGTTCCCTCAAATTTTATCTACCGATAGAATCAAAATTCAAGGAATACAAAATACTCCCCTTCAAACTATCACAGGTTGTCTGAAAAAAAAAAACAATCCAACATCAATTCGAAGGAAAAAAATTTCCCCATTAAGGAACATTTAGACATGATAGGAACACAATTCTATGCCAAGGCTCTTGACCCAACCCACCAATGCCACAACTACCCACAAGATCACACAATACGTCATTTAAAATCCCCTCCCTCCTCCGCTGCCCACCACTACGGTGAACTCTTTAGAATCATCCCTCCTCCTCCAAACAACACATCTTTCTCAAAACATATTCACATATACTCTACACAACAATACAACAATCGCCCACCAAATCACCTCATAAACTCCCACCTCCCTAAAATATCAGCAACACAATATACACCCCCACGAAAGATGCAAATCTCACTTTCTAGATTGAGGTCCGGGCATCGCCTAGGCCTCCAAGAATATAGACACAGGTTTCAACTCGAAGACGCCACCTCTCTACTTTGTCAAGAGCTGCGGTAGCAGCAGCAGCGGGAGCAACAGCAACGGCGGCAGCAGCATCAGCATCATCAGTAGCATCAGCAGCAGCAGAGCAGCCTTGGTTCTCCAGAACTGGGGGTGGGGTGCACAAATATGCGCAAGAAATCTGAGGCATACATGAGCATTCTAAGGGCGTAAAAATTCTCTCTCTCTCTCTCTCTCTCTCTCTCTCTCTCTCTCTCTCTCTCTCTCTCTCTCTCTCTCTCTCTCTCTCTCTCTCTCTCTCTCTCTCCTCTTCTCTCTCCTCTCTCCTCTCTCTCTCCCCTCTCACTGTCTCTCTCTCCTCTTTCTCTCTCTCTTTCTCTCTTCTCTTCTCTCTCTCTCTCTCCTCTCTTCTCTCTCTTTCTTCCTTCTCTCTCTCTCTCTTCTCTCTCTCTCTCTTCTCTCTCCTCTGATTCTCTCTCTCTTTCTCTTCTTCTCTCTCTTCTCTCTTGCTTCTCTTCCTCTCTCTCTCTCTCTCTCTCTCTCTCTCTCTCTCGTCCCTGCGTCCTTCTCTCTCTCTCTCTCTGTCGTCTCTCTCTCTCGTTTCTCTCTCCAACACCGCTTTTCTTTTGTCTTCTCTCTCTCTCTCTCACTCTCTAGTTCTCTCTCTCTCTCTCCTCTCTCTCTCTCTCTCTCTCTCTCTCTCTCTCTTCTCTCTTCTCGTCTCTGAGTTCTCGTTTGTATTCTTCTCTCCTCTCTTCTCGTCTAATCTCTCTCTCTCTCTCTCTCTTCTGCTCTCTCTTCTCTCTCTCTCGTCCTCTCTCTCTCTTCTCCTCTCCTCCTCTGCTCTCTCTCCGCTCGTCGCTCTCTCCTCTCTCCTCTCGCCTCTCTCCTCTCTCCTCTCTCGCTCTCCTCTCTCCTCTCTCCTCTCTCCTCTTCTCTCTCTCTCTCTCTCTCACTCTCTCTTTTATATAGTGAATACTAATAATAATGAATAATAACGCCTCGTGGCGTAAGGAGGTTGACTCGCCTGACTCTCATGCAAGAGTGCTCGTTCCAATCCTCCGCGTAGGCAGTTAAGTTTTAACTTCCTAGGGCAAGAATAAAAAACTCTGACGCGAACACGTTGGGCGCTGGTTTAGAAGCCGTCCTTAAAAGTTCGATTCCTGTAGCCCCCCCGTGTTACCTCTGAAAAGGGGATAAAGTGTCCTAAAAAGAAGTTTTTATAACTATAATAATTAATTTAAAATAATTGTAATAATAAATAATTTAATATAAATAATAATAATAATACATATATAAATAATAATTAATAATAAAATAATAATAATAATAGAATATAATAATAATAATAGTTATCAAGTAATAAATGAAAAGTATTTATTAATGGAAATGATTAGACATGTTTGTGGTCCGTAACGATTTCTTAGTACAAGTGGCTGTTCCTCATGATATGCTATTGAAATATGTAGAACCAGCAGGAGCTTAAATGGTAACCATTTCCAAGTTGCAGGTTATAACAAATTATGCTATCCTCATAAGGAATATGATATGGATGTATTAAAGATTTAAAAGATAATTTAGGGGGACTGTAATCGTTTGATGGAAGAGCAAGTTCATCTCCCTTCTTCAACTAAATCTTCTCTCCTCATAATCCATCCGGTTCCGATCTTGCTTGTTCTCTGGCCATCTTCACGGTGAGCCGCCGTGCTACTCCGGGGTGTAAAGCATTCCTAATCTCTCCTTCCACTTTTCACTAATTTTCATTCCAAGCTAGCAGATCGCTGACAGGATACCTCCCTTCCAGCGAGAAAAGCAGCATCTCATCAAACGCAAGTGCTCTAACCTCTTGGTCCTTTTCTACTGACAATGCATTCTGGCCTCTTGCCAAAAACATCTCTAACCACAATTCATCGCTAACCTGCCTTTCCCTTTTTCATTCCACACTCTGATAATCTCGTTCGCTACCACCTTCTCGCAACTGAAAGGCCAACTCTTCGGCCTCCTATAAGTCTCCAACTAAAAAGGCCAATCTCTTTCTGGCCTCTATTTACGTTAGAGGTGGGACAATTCTGGCATTCCTCGTCCTACTTCCTTCTCCTTCGGCGTGTCCTATGGCTTGCCTTCGAGACTATTTGATCGGTGCAGGGGGTCCCTACTCGTATGACATGTAGGAAGGCGGTGGCCCGGATAGCATTCCCTTTTTGATTTTTGAGGGAAGTGTGCTTCCGTGCTATTCCTGCCCCGTCCTCTCAACCTACTACTCTCTCATGTCTAAGATACTAGCACTTGTGTTCCTCGAGGTGCGTTTTGCGAATTCTTTCCTCCACAATGTTCACCCTATTCCGAAAAGGAAGCACTCTGATAGATATCTACTCTCGCCCATACAGCTCTCAACTTGTATTCTACCTCTAAGATCTTTGCAAACCCTTCTCAACTCTCACTTCTCTAGATCAATCTGGAAACTCTTCGATCGCCAGCTAATGCGCTTTCGCGCTACGAGTCTACTGCCGGCTACTGCTTTCTATCTAACCGATTTAGTTCTTCTCGCTCTTAGAACCTACGGGGAGAAGCTTGTCCGGTGTCGCCTTGACATATCAGCAAAGCATTTGACCGACGTATCGGCACACGTCCTGAGGGTGGCTCCAAGCTCAACCTCCTTCTCCTTTGCTTACTTATGTCTAGCCTTCTTTACCCATCGTGACATCGTTCGTGCTGGTTGTGTGATGAGCGGACTTACTTCTTTTGTGCTGTCAATAGGGGTGTTCGCTCCAGTGGGGTTCTGTTTTATCTCTTAACTTTAATCCTTAATAACCTGTTTCTTATGTATCTTCTCACCCTGCATGCTTTAACCTCTATCCATTCATATGCCCCGATGACTCGGAACCTTCATTCTCAACTCATATGCATCTCGCTCCCTCAACTTTACCTTTAGAAATGTTCCTCTCCGTCCTTAATCTTTCGATTCGATGCTCGCTATATGGTGAGATTCAGATCGGGGTCGTCGGAGAGCCTTGTTTGACTTCAATTCTTTTAAAAACCCAACTTCTAACACTTTCTCCTCTCTAAATCACTTCTAACTTTCCTATCTCCTTTGGACCGTTCCCTCGTCTCTCCTGTTGACCAAATAAACATCCTTTGACCTTAGCTTGAACAAAAATGTTTTGGAAACCTCAAATCACAACGGTTGCTAGGGCGCTCAAAGAAACTGGAGTTCTGTTTAGAACTGCGAGACTTTTTTTCCTCTTCTCAGTTGCTCCGCTATTACAAGTGTCTCATCCGCCCTGATGGAGTACTGCGTCTCAATATCTGGAGGGGGCTCTTGATTGTGCACTTCGGCTTTTACAGGTTTCGAGTTAAAGGCCAAAAGCTTATAAACTGTTCTTTACTTCCTTCACTTGACCCTCTTCTTTGCGGCGCGATGTTGTTGGGTTTTATCTCATTCCTATAGGTACCGGGCAGTGACAGTTGCTCGAGGACTTCACTCGCGTACCTACCCCTTTACGACGCCCTCGTAGCACAAGGGGTGTTGTATCTGCGCACGGTTTTGTGTTTGTGACATTGGTTAAACTCCAGGCTAAGTTCGCGTGGTCTCCTTCGTTCCCACAACCTTTGTTCTGGGTGAAATTCCTCCATCTTCTGTAATTTTTCTGCTAAATTTAATCCTCAATTCAACTGAAAGCCTACTTCTGTGCTCATATGCGTATTTGCGCTAGAGGGTGAACTTTTTGAGCGTACTAACACACCCCCTCGGGCTTGACTTAGGGCTCTGCCGTGACTGGTGGTGACACTGTGAAAAAAAAAATCTGTTAGTGGCAAATATTACGTGGCGAAGATGAACGTGAATGGCCTCTGCTCATCGCGGATTCAAAACATCGATTCAGTGGGGTGACGTCGTTTCTCAGAAAGTGCGGCAGCCTTCAACATTGCGCTCAGATGAACCATATGTCGCAACCACATAAATTTTGACCTTTTCAAACTGAAATTTAACCTTTAGAAATTCTAGTACTCGCACACAGAAAATCTATCATAGCTACCAAAAAACTAAAAGTCATTTCATCAGAATTGCAAATTCCTTTCCACACCATGATATGACCACCACAAACACACACACACCATTCACACCACAACCACCTCCTTTTCCACCGTCTTCCTTTAATCTTGTGTTCAGTCACAGCTAGCAAATCAAATTGCCCTTTCTAAATACATCCATCAGCCCTCCTCCTCTTCTCCTCAAACATTTATTCCTCTTTAACATCCTTCCATGTACCCATACGATCATACATTTTCGGCCGAAAGATAGAGGCCGCTTACGCGATCACGACCTTTCCCGAGGAATGCATTAACATCCTGGCAAAGATAAGTGGTAGTGGGCAGCCCACCTAACTACCACCGTCCTTATTCGCCTTCTACGAAAAACGCAGGACAATGACGATGTGGCCAATCTTTTTCTCCCCACACATGGGAATATAAGGGATAGGGATGTCTGTAAAAGAAGTTGTCTAGAAGGAGGGGTGTGGGAAGTAAGGGTATTGGTATGAGTATGTGGTGTAAAAGGTGGTGTCTCTTAAGATGTTGTCTGCTGTATGAAGTGTGGATATGAACGCAGATACAGAAGGCGAACCACTTAGACACTGGAATGCCCTTACAAATTATGCGGGCTAAATATTATATTAATATAGTAATATTATATAATATAATAATATATTTATATATATATATATATATTATATATATAATAATTAATATATATATATTATTATACTATATTATGTATTATGTAAAATATATATAATAATATTATATTATATATATATAATATATATACTAATCTATATATATTAGTATCTTATATATATATATATATATATGATATAATAGTATTATATATAAATATTTATATATACTATATACTATATATATGAGTATATGTATACATATATATAAGTATATCTATATATATATAATTAATAATATTAGATTATATATAATATAGTATATATAGTATAATATTTATATTATCATATAGTAATATATATAATTTATCTATTTATATATTTAATTAATAGGAGAAAAAAGAAATCCTAAAAGGTGTATACTTAGGAGAAAACAAGAGTAAATGAACAGTTTGGAAGGAGGATGATGAGGACATACAAGGAAATAGGAAAAGCTCTTCTGGAAGGAAAGCCCGAAAGGTTAAGACATTTCAGTAATAAGGGGAAGTCGATGCTTAGAATAATGAAGTAGGGATGGGGCTTTGTAAACGGTGAAATGGATGTGAAGGGGTGTGTAAAGAACACTTTAGAAAATCTGCCACAATATTAACAGAATGATTAGGTGTTTATGAATGTGTGCGGTTTGATGTGCCATGAAGTGAATTATGTATTTTGGGAAGTGAGGTTACTTAGGTAAGGAGGAGGGATAATGGGTAGGGTGAGAAATAAGTTGAAGAATGGAAATCTGCAGGTACTAGATGAATTACTAGTGAAATGAATCAGAGCGGAGGCGAGATGGTCGATTGATTGATGGAAGTTGTGTCATAAGCGTTATGGCGGGTATAGTTTCCAACGGATTGGAGAGAAGCGGTAATCGTAGCCCTTGTCAAATAAGGGTAGGAGAGAAAGGGGAACTCGATAGAAATTATAGGGGAAATAAGTTTCTTGCAGTTGTTGTAGAAAGGTATATGCGGTATTTTTTTGGTCGACAAGAGTGCGTCGAGTGACTGAGGGACCTGTTGGTAGAGTGTGTGTGTAATTTTGTATATTACAATAGTTTAGAAGTGGTAGAGGGATGTGTGGATCATTTTACATTGAAACAAATGATTGAGAAAATGAGGGAGAAGAAGAATAAAATTGTAATTTAGGTTTTTATGGATTTGCAACAGCCGTAATGATAGAGTTAATAGGGAAGCGTTTATGGCGGTGTTAGTGATATATGGGTGTTGGTGTAGGCTTCCTGAATGGAATATCAAAGTATTATGGTAGGTATGGTGTGTAGTGTCTGTGAAGTTGTGCGTGTGGGGGGTTGTGTGTGTGTGTGAAGGATAAATGGTGTCAATGGTGATTGGTTTAGGTCTTCAATAGCGGTAAGACAGGGTGTGGTTTTTTATGTTCTCCTGTGGTTATTCCAATTTGTATATGGAGGGTTATGAAAGAATTTTGAGGTGGGGGTAAGGCAGGAAAAATGGTGGTTAGCAATTGTGGAGAATGGGGTTGTAGTGGAGGTGCCCTCCTAATTTATTATGCGGATGATTGGTTCTTGTGTGGCAGAATCTGAGAGAGTTTGAGAGGATTGATAGAGCAGTTTGGCAGATTATTAAAAGGAGGAGTTTGCAAGTAAACGTGGATAAGAGTAAGGTTATGGTTGTGAGTGAGGACACTCCTCAGTTGTGAAGTTTGATGTAGATGGTTGAGCAGCTAGAGGACACGCGTCTGGTAGTTAAATATTTAGTGGTAACTTATGTTTGGATGAGACATAGGCGATACGGACGATGCAGAGTGTAGTATGGAAAGGTTGTGAATGGCAGGGAAGGTGGCTGGTGCAATTAAATCGTTGGTGAAATGCAAAGGGGACTAAGTCTTGAGTGTGCTTGAGTCTTACATGAGGGTAAGGGATGGTTTGTTACCGTGTGTTATTGTATGGTAGGAGCTGGATGGTCTGAATAGAGGCGAAGTTATAGATTCTAAAGTTCATATGTTCAGCATGGACAATCTTAGCGTGTGCTAGGTGTGAGAAGAATTGATAAAGAGAGGACTGAACGTATTAGAGAGTTGTGTGGTGTGGAAGAAAGGGGTAAATGAGAGGAATAATGAAAAGTATGTTGAGATGGTTTGGTCATGGGTAAAGGATGGATGATAGCCGTTGGTTAAGCTGGAATGTATAGTGGGTGAGTGTGTGTGGGAAACACGACCGGCTGGAGACCGAGGAGAAGTGAACCTGAAATGAAACCTGAATAAGGCAGAAGAAATGCTTTGATTGATCCGAGAATAAAGGTGGATGATAGGAGAGAATGGCGGGTTTTGTATGGGGGCATGGTTTGTGGCCCACGTGGGCCATGGGATGAACCCTTACATTGACTGATTTACCATAGTGAGGGTCCGTCGACGGTCCCATGATGCCTAGGGTGGATTTTGCTGTCCTGTGAAGAGCTCTCCTAAAATTAATGGTACAGAGGGGGCGGTAAGGCTGGGCTTTCTTTTCGACGTTTGTCATGTCTCTCAACCTGCTATTTCTTTCTTCCGATGCTTGTACAGTTCACCTACCCCAATCTGGGGCAAACGAGAAGGTGAAGAAGAGAAAGAAAGAAATATATTTATTATTATTATTATTATTATGCTATTATTATTATTATTACTATTATTCATTATTATTATTATTATCTACTTAATTATTATCTATTTATGATTATTTTATTATTGAGTTTTAATTATTATCCAAAATTCTTAATATTTGTTCAATAATCGGTAAAATAATCGGCAACAATTGACGATGACGATTGAAAAAAAATATGCCTATTTTGCCGATGACGATGACGATTAATCGTCCCATCACTAATAAATACTGATTCAAATACATACATCAAAATATAAACTCTGAACTTTGTGAATGCAAATTTAACACCAAAACACTTTAAGTCTTGAAACTTCTTAGGTCTCGACCTTAACGAGAGCTATAAAAAAATCATTTTCTCCTTTCTCCAGTACAGTTCACGTTTATTAAATCGGAAGGGCCTGACATCAAAACTTAAAGAGATAAGAATAAAAATCTTATGCATCCTTGTGCTCAGATATATTTTTAGATCCCTTTAGAACGACAATGTTCTAAAGGATTTAATGATTATTTTCCACATTAGAATATTTATTCAATACCCCTGAGAAATTTTTGAAGCTTTAGCATTTTGATTTCTAAGATGTATATGATAAGAAACGGAAACTAAATTTATATTTTCTTTATCTTTCAATTTGTTTCGAGTAGAAATCAGAAGAATAAATTGAATAAGGAAGGGGACAAACAATATAACTGCTCCACACCCCTGAGGTTAATAAATAATTATTTTAATTCTATTTTTTTCTCTTCAGATTGGCCAATATTTGATGACTCTCCCTCAACATTTGGAACCTTTGCTCATTAATCACAGTCAGTCAATTAATCGAGCATTACAAGAATTGGATTTTAATTCGAAGTAAGTTTCTTTCTTATTCTCCCTTTTGCCCAGCTTGGCCAGAGAAATTATTGTAAATAGCATACGTGTTTTATTTATTATGCTCATTGCTATACATGATGCTTACTATTTCTGGAGAACCAAGGGGCAGCTGCTGCAGGCTTATATATATATATATATATATATATATTATATATATAAATATAATATAATATAATATATCTATATATATATAATAAATATATATATATTTATTAATATTTATATATTATGGTATATATTATTTTATTATAAATACTATTGCAGCAAGTTAGATAAGTATATAGTTATATAATATAGTGAGTATATGATATATTATGAGGTAGTTTAGTATAGTAGGGTATATTGATATAGTATATATATATATTCGATATATATATATACACTAAAGGTTTGAAAACGAGATGAGAGTGTCGGAAAGCGAGGGGAGTGCAGCAGATTATCTTATTAGCAGTGTTTGCCATTCCACTTGTCAGATTTATTCGGATTTTATATTAAAAATTTCAGAAGTTACTCCAGAAATGATTGCTCAGTTAATCACGGATATAGGTAAATATTTGATGCCTTTTCCTATTTATCGTACTTTTTTATGCATTTATATTTTCTTATATTCTTTTGTAGTTTAATGGCAAAGGCAATTCGTAACGATTTTTCTGTGATAGTTCACGGGTTCGAATCGAGATTGTGTTCCGTGTAAAGCTGTGACTAGACTAGTTCAACCCAGTCCAGTAAAGGTCTTAAAGGTCTGTAGTTTAATTCAGTTAAAAGCTTGAAGGTAAATATATTGCCTATAATTTATTTAATTGATTAATTATTTATTTATTCAGTCAACGAGTTTAAATACCTTTAAACAAATATATGTATTTTGAACAATGAACAATGGGCACAAATTTTCTTTTACTTAAGAACAGTTGGAAAAATAATGAAGTATATGAAAAAGTGAATTAAGGACAAAAATTGATCATCTATGAGATGGACAGTGACGAAAAAAAAGAAAGGTAGTAAGGGATATCGTAAGGCCGACTATAGCAATGCGGGGAAGAAACATAAAGGAGAAAATATGAATGATGCCAATACCTGCCCAGCGGAAGTTTAAAAAATCACCTTAGCAAAATTAATTATAAACGGCGGAAATATAAAACAATTGCTATAAAGACCTCTGACTTACAAGGGAAATAAATTAAAAGTGTCTATCTAGGTCCTCCTAGAGAAGCAAAATGCATTGGAGTTTGTGATTAAAAAAAGTTTCTGGATTGAGAGATGCAGCTCGTTCATGGTATGACAATATAGCAGAAATATTACAGGATTTAGTAGTAGTAAAATGTAGACTAGAACCGATCATGTTTTATTAGAGAAAGAATGGAAAGTTAATATTACTTATGTGTTCTCACGTATATTATTTTTGTTATGCAGGTGATAAAGTGTTTAATAAAGAAATTAAAAGAAAGAATAAAAATAGGTCGGAAGAACAAAAAAAGTTTAAGTACATAGAGATATATATAGAAATGTTGGACAAGATCCCTGATCAAATACAATATGATAAGCAGATAGATTGTCCTGAAATTAAAAGATGGAGATGAAAGGAATACGAGTTCTGAAGAAATGATAGAATATAGAGCAATGGTCGGTAGATTGAACTGGTTAGCACAACACACAAGACCTAAACTATAAATAGAAGTTTCGGTAGTTTTTTTTTTACTAAAAACTTCAAAAATGAAAAGACAAGCGATATGACGATCTCTCACTTGGGCAAGGCTTTCCTTTCGACTTACGTCATATTATTCTACCTAACTCTTCCATTTTCCTTGCATGTTACGCACCCCAACCCCACATCTAGTGGGAAGACAAGGAGGATAATAGAAAAAATATTATAGTATATATATATAATATATATATATATATATTATATATATAGTAGGCTATTATATTTTATAATAATTATATATATTATTATATATATAGTAATAATTATATAGTGGGTTATTATATGGTTATATATTATATCATAGTATATTATATTATTTACTATACATCCTTTTTCTCCCAAGACTGGGTAAGAGTGGCGTAGGAACAATGCATCGGTAAAAGAAAAAAGCAGTTTAGAAGAAATATGATCACTTTGCATAAAGAAAAGCCCAGCCTTTACACGCGCACCGTCTACACCTATTCTTAGTAAGAACTCGCCGCAGTCCAGCAAAATCCACCCCTTAAAGAATAAGCCCTTTTCCCCCAATGAAAGTGAGGAAAACACTAAAAACACCCCGTGCTCGGGACCCCGCGGTGAAACCCCCCTCGGCAAAACTAATGGGGTTAAAAAAATCGCAGTCGTAAGGGGTGTCATCCTTGCCCAGGTGGGCCACACCAGTACCCCCTCTCGACAACCCCGCCATTTTTTCACTCCTATTATTGCACACATTATGTCTCGTCCTCATGTCAAACTCACATTTTCTACTCCTTCACGAAAGTTCGTTCACTGACTCAGTAAACTTTTTTTCTTTAGGTCTCCAGCAGCCGGTCGTTCCCCCAACACACTGGCCACTATACATTCCGCTTACCCACCGACATCAATTAATCCTTCCACATGACTCAAACAAGCAACATACTTCATTTATTCCTCTCATTTACCCCTTTCTTCACACCACACAATCGCTACCACGTTTCATTCTCAATTTTATTAATTCTTCTCACCTAATGCCCCTAAGATTATGATATTATTATCTATATTTCTGTTATTCCAGACCAATAGTCTCACTACTGATATACAATACACAGGTAACAACATACCCTCAATACGTCCATATAAACACGCACATCAAAGCACTTAGTCCCTTTAAACATTCACCAACGATGTGGTTGAATTCGCACCAAGCTAACGCTTCCTGCCCATTCACATCTTTCCTAGCTACACTCTGCCATCATCCGTTCCCGTTCTCCTCCAACAATATACGCCTAAAATAAATTAAACTCAGAAAACTTGTTCAGCGCTCACCATCTAACATACACTGAGGAGTGACTGTCCTCCCTCACAACTATAACCTTACTTCTTATCTACGTTTACTTTCAAACCCCTCCCTTTATCACACCCCTGCCAATCTCTCTACGCTAATGCGTCTCCAAATCAAACTCTCTTTCAGATCGCCACACAAAATCCAAATCAAATTCGCGAGTATGAAATTTGTGTATATAGTATAATATCTATTGTAATAGGTATATATATAATATATATTATAGCTCCTACGTGTAATATATATAGATATATATAATATATTATATATAGTAATATATATATGAGGGGTAGGTATGAGTATAGTACATAAAACAATAGGTATTAATGATTAGTATGGATATGAGTAGTACTGGAGTAGGGGTGTAGTATATAATATATAATATAAATTATATAATATTATCACTACCCCACCTCCAACGCACACAACACTACTAAGTTAGATATATATCATTGTATATATCTTAATATATGATGTTTAGTATACCTTATAACAATATATACATTGGCTAAGTAGTATATAATGATTATACAATAATAATATTATATAATATGTATATAATATATAGTATATACAATATATATATTATATATACCTCAAGACACCACACTATATCATATATATATGGGGTATTATATATATATATATAATATTAGTATATATTAGGTTATATATATATATATATAAGTACACCACACACACACATATATAGCGGGGTATAATAATAATATTATAATACTATTATATATATAAGTATGAGCTATGTAATATGTAATAATAATATACTGATATAATAATTATATATATAAGAGTATATATATATATTATAGTAGGCAGTACGAATGACCTATATAAATATATATATAATATATATAGTATATTATATATATATATCTATATATATAGGGTATATAATAATAAATATAGTAATATAATATAGTATAGTAATATATATAATACTATAGTATCATATATATATAATCTATATATATATATATATAGTAGTTATAGTGAGTATGACCAACACATATAATAGGGTAATATTACACACTATAATATATATATATACTATATATATCATATATCAGTAATATATTTATGTTATATATATATATATAGTATACGCTATTTATATATCTATTATATACTATATAATATATATATTAATATCTATATAGTATGATATATATATATATGGGGGAGATTATACTATTATAGGAGGGGGTATTATATATATAAGTATGTATATATCAAACGTTCCAAAGCTTTCAGATCATGTACTTTAAATAATGTGAAAATAAGTTTCCGATTTTGATTAATATCCCTAAATATCCACTACAGCAACTGTCTAGAAGGAGTTTACATGAACTCCCGAACAGACAATCGAGAAACCTACGGGTATGTAGATCCTCCTTCAGTATGGTTTGGTTGAATAACGTAGATTAACGACGTAGAGTTGCTGGGAGGATCTTTCCGGAGGCACATTCAGCAGCCTTATCTCTTTACGGGGTTGATGGGTCCGCGGAGCGTTGTGGGGCTCGAACTATTGAACCGTGTTGTGGGGAGAAGGATTACCGTTCCTTATGAAATTTACGCCCATTTCTCTCCCAATCCTGTTGATTACTTTTATTTCTGATGGATCTTATTGCTGTGCCGCTCCTTAACGGGGGCAAAGTCTGTTGTTATTTTTATAGGAAAAGTCGTTAAAGAGAACAAGCGTATTTAACCAAGGTGAAGCTGAACACATCAAAAATTAATTACCATCTGCAGCTCCCACCTGACCCTACGCGTTCCCTAACTACTTCTCCTAACACCTGCGGCCTCGCTAAGTTTCAGCGATTCGTCGTATAGCAAACCCCAAACACCTCACACCAACGGTTCGGGCAATCCCGCAAAAGGTGCCCCCCGTCACAGTCGTTCTCATTCGTTCAGCTCCATATGTTGCACCCCTCGCAGTGAATGTCAGCCAGACACATCTATTCCCGATATATCACATTAACTGCGATCCCCCGTACTCCGATTTAACTCTACTGAGGGCGACGAAACCGATTTGTTTTCAGCATGCACTTGAAAAAGTTTTTAAGAGTTGAAGACCTCCAGTCACATTAATGAGTATTATATGGGATCCATTTTTCGTAGCAAGCTGCAACTGAAAAACCAACAGTTCCATTTTGTCACCTTTAACGTGTTCTCCTTCGCAAACATTCCTGTATTTCTACTTCCTGATGGATGATGAAGGAAACCGATCTAAAGCGCACTATTTTTTGTTATGAACAGAAAGACAAAGATACAGTTGTCATTATGAGAAATCTTGAGCAGAAAAGATTTTCTGTTACAAACATTTATATATTTCCCCCTCGCCGGAAACTCCTTGACAAAACCAAATCCTCGTTTACTTGTTGCTGACCTTAAATACCCCTCATCCACTACAAAGGTAAAATAGGGTTCCCCAAGTCAGTGTTTCACACGTGTTATCCCCTACACCAGACGTTTTGCTTCCAAAAATGTCAACGGTTTGTCATTCCCGAAAATACTGTAAGGAGGACCGGATGACATATGCCCAATTTGCGGAGAATTATTTCACACTCCTGTGAAAATACCCTAACTGTAGAAAGCTCGGCGGAGTGATCCACAGTGCTTCGTGCCTTCAGGATGGCCCGTCTTACTGTTGAAAGCTAGGAGGTCGTGGGCATTTTTACATACAAACAATTGAGCAGGAGAGATGCTATACGCCATGCTCAATGGAAAAATATCAAGTCAAATCAAGAGTCGAGTCTGATCGCCACAAGTAACAGGTCCCTCACGCCTTCGAGCGTCTATGTCGCGCAACGACGACGCTTCCTAACAGACAACTCACTCTCCGTAAATTCCAGATGAATCGCGCATGACAGTTACTTTGCACCGGTCTGCCTGTATTGCCACGCGGAGCCGCGAACTTCCTCCAATAGTACAAAGCAGCCCTTGAAATTTCAACCCCGTTGGCTCTAGAAAACGCATAGTCACAACCCTATCACCGATCCCCAGCTCTCAACAAACCAGCAGTGATATACAAGCTGGCTCATGCGCCTACAAATTTTGGAAACCATTTCCTACAGACCACACAGTCCCATGCGACCAATTAGGTTACCAACTTGATGCAAGAGGACTGTCGTGCTTTGTCCCTTAATTCGCCTCCCACAATTACTCAAATCCCTGGAAAAAGTTCGTTTGGGCCTAACAACCACTCAGCTAACAGCTAAAGATTAGTCGTTAAAATACAAAGAGCATCCGAATTTTTTAAACAAAAAAACAGTACCCCAGACTGTAAGAAAATGACAACTCAGAATAGACCTCGCCATAAATCTACCCCAGAGACAAAAGGCAATGGCTTCAACAGATTTGTATTCATAAAAGCAAGGCTTCAATAGATTGTACCCAAACAATCACAGCTTTAGGACAACCCACCAGTTAACCCTCTAATAGTTTGCAGGATAATTCTAGCTCTTTCGAATCTTCCTATAACTCTTCTTCCGAATTTCCAATCTCAGCACTCCCCAAGGGATTCTATACCCTAGCGGATGAAATGGATAACAGTTCCTAAATGAATCTTGTTGGAATGACCCATTCTCTTTCTAATGCTTCCAGCACTTCCGAGAAAGGCGAATGGAAGCTGTCCAACGTAAACGTCGCAAATGCTCTAAGCATTCTTGATCTGTCGATGGCATGAAAGGAGACCCAGAGGTCCACATTCTTAATCAAATTGTTCCATCTCAAAATCACTCCAGTATCGGACCTTGTCAATCCAACAAATCCTATATTTGAACCCAATATCGCAACCCTAACACATTCTCAGAAAGATGACACCCTTCCAGTGACACTTTCATTCCCCATTTCCATGGAAACAACTCCATATCCTTCACACATTTCTGAATCTGCTTGCTTGGCAGATACTGATACCGCTCCCATTAATAAACATGAGCATTTTGGTTGCTCTTCCAACGACCAACCAAACCCACACAATAATTTGGACTTGGTTGAACTCAACTTATCTTGCATTCATGGTGAAGCCCTTTCACCAAATACTACTGAAAACTCTTTCCCAAAAGTGGTTAAACAACCTAAATCTCTTTGTGTGACTAGTTCTTTCCACCAGGAGATCATATTGCCCCTCCTCGTCGAGATCCTCGTCTCAGCCTTTCCTCTCCATCTGAACCCACCTCCAAACAATACCCCTAGCCACATAGAGACAATTGGCTCAAAAAAAAAAAAAAATCATCAATATAATATTTATAACAACTCAGCATGGCCACTTTCCTCAATGGAATTCGTCGTGGCTACCCCAAGCTCTAATTCGAAGAACTTGTTCAAAACTAAATAAACATATGTACACAAAAGTGTATATGTTATACAGGAACTGTCGACTATGTTATCGACTGTATTCGTCCGTCCGAATATAAATCGCGCTAACCTCTATAGAAAGAGGTGACAATGATAAGGGAGGCGCAAATACTCATTCATAAGTCTGTCCCCTATTCTCCAGTTCCCTCTCCAATAAATTCAGCGTTACAGCCGAATTCACTTCCACCGATCTACTATCTGCTCGATCTACTTGCTCAGAGTAGTGAATTACTAAGGTTCTTAACCTAAGCTGTGATTTTTTTTAAGCAGTTCCCTACTTCCGGTTGTTTTACTGGAGACTTCAACCTCCTAAGTGCAAGAATCCTTGTAGATCTTTTAATCCCCTTTTCCCTCGGATGCCTTACACAGACTCCCTACATATGAACGGTTAGATACACATTCTTCCTGTATTGATATTTCCTTTTGCCCCATCCCCTTATGGAATCGCCTTACTCCGCCGTCCCGCTTTGGATATTTATATTTGGCGAGTGATCCATGTACCCAATAGCTTTAAATGAGCTTGTACCAAGCCCCCAATTAAATCCTAACTCCATCTCCCGTTATATCGATGTGTTGCTCCTTTTTCATCAGGCACAGCATATCGACTTTCTACCCTTCAAACAACCGGTTTCCGACTGTTGATGGTGCCTTTCTTCCAGCAAGTTTTCATCTCGGCAGCGGAAGCTTGCATTCCAATCGCAAGGGCAATCGATCGGCAACCCTTTGGTGGTTCCAAGAGTGTTCACAGGCTAGCGCGAAAAAAGAAAACTACAAGGCAAACAAAAGACCCGTACCATCCTAAACCATGATCTATTTTAAAGCAGCTGCGGAGAGATCTCGGTGAATTAATCGCCAAAAACACGTAAACAATTTTTCGAACCTACATTTCGACCGTTAACTCCACAACTCCCCTTCCTTTAGTGGTTGGAAAGTTACACAGAAAATATCTCGTCGCTTCAGCAACTCCTCACAAACAGTCCTCCGTTATGGCCTGATATAACTGACACGATCTCTGCTCCTGCTTGCTGTTGCAGAATGCACTAGGTCAGAGGTTCTCAAACCTATTTCGTCTACCGCCTATTGAAAATCAATTATTTTTCAGCGCCCCCAAATTTTTTACTTACCAAAATCCCAGTCAACCAATAATTATATATATATAATATATATATATATATATACTATACTATACTATATAATGCTATACATATATATATATATACTAATTATATATATATATATATATATATATATAATCTAATACATAACGAACCGTAATCACCTACTACTAGCACGCCTAAGATATTAATATATATAATATATATATATATATATAATATAATTATATATAACTAATATTATATATATATATATTATAATATAAAACTTTTACATATCCTGACATATATATATATATATATATATTATATTAGTATAAAATAGTATAAAAGCTAAAATTATATACAATGCAACAGGGCAGAAACTGTGAAAACTAAAATACTAAAGTAATCAATGTTGTGTAGTAGTAGTTTTAATTTTCAGTAATTTATAAATATTCAAGTAGATGCAAATAAAAAATCAGCCATCGCCCCCCTAAACCACTTCAACACCCCCAATTTTTTCTAGGCCACTTACGCCCCCTCTAAGCCCAGCGCCCAGCAAGGGGCGTTATCGGCCACTTTAAAACACTGCCACTAGTTATAGTTTGCTACCACTCTGTTCTTTCCGCGTATCCGAAGCTTTTCAAAAATGAGAAACTACACTAGCACTGCCAGATTCTCACAGCGAAAGGGAAAGATACATACTATAACCAGTCTTTTCACACTGCAGACTATCAACTGGAGAATAGCAAAGACGGTTGCTCTTTCCAGACATAATTTCGATAACACCATGCTCCGTCAATATCATCCTTCAGCGATCAGCATTTTGACTGGATCTGCATAAATTGGATCGAAATCTTTTTTTTTTCTTCTATTTGGACTACAGCTTTTGTAAATTCTATCCCCAAACCTTGGGGAAATATCCGAAGTCGACGCGGACAACAAAGATCATTTCGACTGACCTGTCATTCCTGTAAATTAATGGAGAAAATGGTTTCAGTCGCTTTCTCCTGTCTGAAGGAGTCGCCAGCCAAGCCTTTCTCAAATTTCAAAGTCTGGCTTTTCGCCTACAAAAAAAATCGTTCAACGGCGGACCCTTTCTCGTTAAAACTAGATCATGACATTCCGTTGAGACTTCTCAACTGTGGGAATGGTTCTTGTGTCTTCTTTAACCCTTGAAAAAGCTTATACACAATGTGGAGAACTGGTATTCTCCTTAAACTCCATTCGCTCGGTTTGCGTGGACAACTCCCTCTTTTCATCAAATGCTTTCAATCAAATAGATCTACCCAGGTTCGGTCTCTTCTATCTGTCACGTCACTTTATTCTGATGATGAAGCGTTCCGAGGTAGTATTCTAAGTGTAATTACTATTTGCTCTAGATTATTGACATCGTTACTTGTATCCCAGCCGGCCAGCGCGGTCATTTTTCCTCTCATGTTGATACCTTGTCGTTTATGTATAGCCGTGCAGGTTGCTTCTTTTCTCGAACGGCAAGCTTCAAACGAACTATTGAGAATTTTTCACAATGGGCTAACTCTCATGGATTCCATTTCTCTACACCAAAATCTCAGCAGTGCTTTTTTGAGAAAAAAAAGGGAATCGATGAACCTGCCACCTTCTTCAGTTGAACCTAACCGTTATATGTTCGACACCCTGTAACTCACAAGCAAATTCTGAGGACTTCATTCTAGATGACCACCTAACACACGACCGCATATTAAACTCCTCAAAACGACTTGTCATCGCGTGCTTGACCGTTACCGTATCTCGCCCTCAAAATCTTGGAGCGCTGCCCGCAAGTAACTTTTACGTCTATATATCGCTCTAGTCCGATCGAAGCTTGACTATGGCTGTGAGATTGGTCAGCCTCCCTAACTCTACCTCACCGTTAATCCATTCTAAAACGAGGCGATGATATCTCCACAGAGAGCCTTCCGAGGTCCCCCCCCATCTGTGAGCCTTGAAGTTGAAATCTAAATTATGCCATCTCTCTCTTCAAAAAGACCTCGGAATTACATCATGTGCAACAAAGTATATCTTCGTTTATCAAAGCACCCCTCAATTACCATCTGCTCTGACACCATCCTGCAGGAAGATACCTCAAAAATTTTTTTCCTAATTACTGGGCCACTGAAAACAGTCATAGCATCCTTAATTTCCTTAACATTTTGCAAAAGGTGCTACCTTTCTCTTATGAACGAAGCAGTATATCACCATTGCTAGTTCCTCGACCCACCTTGCTGCTAATCTGACATCTCTGCTCAATCTAGGCCCACCTGCTGCCTTGTTAAACGATCAATTTCTGTCTCATATCCGTAGTTTACGGTGAATCTTACTCCAGTCGTTTACTTGAGGCTCTAAATAGCGAGTTCCGTGTGGGCGCATTGCTGTATTCCTCGAACGCAATCTCTCCCATTACACCCATCCGATCTTCATGACCTCATTTTTAAGGCAGAAATTAATAGCTATAATGATTGCCCTTTCTCGAATTTTAATCCTTAACCAACACCACTCTTACGTCATTTATTCAGATTCGCTCAGCTGCCCTCCAAGCGCTTAAAACTCCTTATTCTAAAAAAAAAACAAGGTATCCGCCGATAACAGCAATTTCTTGGCTGCTCACACTCCCGGTAAGAAACAAATCATTTATGTTGGAACCCCTTCTCATTAGGGGTAACTGGCAATGAAAATCGCCGAATAGAAGAGGCCAAAATGGCCAACCTCTTCTTTAGAGTTGATTCCAGTACCTCCCGGTTGCCCATCGACAACGGTCGACCGCCATCAACTGATTACTATCCTGCTTCTGCAACAAGGCTTTCAAATAGTATGCAAGATCTGTGGAGAATGTCAGCGGGGGAGAAAAATTTTAGAAATATAAAGCCGAACATCGGTGAGTGGTCTTCCCACCGACGAAAGCCTTTACACGAGGTGGCACTTGCACGCCTCCGTATTGGCTCACTCACATTCACTATATGTCACGGGACCCACCTCCCATCTGCCTCCCATTTTGCCGTCGTCATACCCCGCAATCTGTTCAACATATCTTCATTGATTGTCCCCAACTGGACCCTATTCACCGTCTTCATTTTCCTACTTTCCTAAAAGATTGTCCCACATTTTATCTGAATCTTCACACTTTAGTAATAATTCTATTTTTTGTATCTCCAAAAACGAATATTCTTTTAACAAAACCATATGATTTTATTATAATATTAGGACATTATATGATAGGATATAATTTTATTTATTTTTATATTATTTTTTGACTGGATATTTTCGTTTATCGCCATTCAAATTTTCCTTGACATTCAAAAAATGTACATGCCATGACCCACCCATGATGTTGATTTTTCAACTCAGTGTGGCCGCTTCTTTGTGAGCCGTGGCGGGTCTCTGTACGATTGACTTAATAATTAATATATATATATATATATATATAATATATATATATATATATATTAATAATATATTATTATATATATATATATATATATATATATATCATATGATATATTTAGTTTTTAATATATATAAAATATATATTATATATATATATTATATTATATTTATATATATATATAAATATATTATTAATATATATAATTATATTTATGATATAATATATATATATATATATATATATATTATAGTATTATATATATTAATATATATATATATATATAATATATATATATATATATATGATATATATTATTATATATATAATATATAATATATACATAATATATAATGTGATAAAAATTTTATTAAAGATATTTAAAATTAATACAATAATACTTAAACTTTTCAGACGAAATTTTTCGGTAGTCGCTTATTCTTGGTGAACTTCCAGATGGTAGAGAAGTGACAGTAGAAGGTCTTTGAATCCGAAAGGAGTTATACCATCGAAGATGTCTTGTGATTTACGATGGCAAATGGAGACCATGCGTTAGTAGTAGGGGATCCATGCCGACGATGTAGAGTGGGGAAAAAAATGATAACCACCTTATTGAGGCTTACTTAGGGTAAACAATGATAACCCAATTTTACCTGGCCCCTACCTTTTCTAGACCGCCACAGTTGTTTCCTGGGGTATTTTACCTGACCTGACCTTTTTTGGCGTTTTACCTTCTTGGGGCAACTCAAATTTTTTTGAGAACCCAAATTTTTTGAGAACCCAAAATTTTTTGAGAACCCTAATTTTTGAGAACCCCTTTTTTGAGAACCCTATTTTTTGGCAACCCTTAATTTTTGCACCCTTCGAAGGAGGGTTGCGCCAAACGGTTGCGTAAGCAACGATGTTACGTGTCCCACCCAAATTTTTTTTTTTTGAGAACCCAAATTTTTTGAGAACCCAAATTTTTTGAGAACCCAAATTTTTACCTACCCTTGTCCTTTTAGGGGAAGTTGATTTTTTGAGAACCAATTTTGGAGAAACCTAATTTTTGAGGAACCCTAATTTTAGAACCCTAATTTTTTGGCAACCCTAATTTTTTGAGAACCCTAATTTTTTGAGAACCCTAATTTTTTGGCAACCCTAATTTTTTGGCAACCCTAATTTTTTGCAACCCTTCGAAGAAGGGTTGCGCCAAACGGTTGCGTCAGCAACCGTTGTACGTATTACCCCCCTATTTTACGCCCCCCCTAATTTTTCGACCGTGGGTCATTTTTGCCCACGGTAATTTCTGGTTACTCTTTGATCTTCCGTGGGTCATTTTTGGCCCACGTTAGCCAGATGCCATGGGTCATTTTTGGCCCACCCTAATTTTTCGCCAGCCTTTAAGGGCCTAGCCCTATTTTTGATGTTTTGCCAGCCTACACCTAGCCTACACCCTGCCTCCACATAGCCTACACCCAGGCTAATCCTAGCCTACACCTACACCCATCAGCCACCCCAACCTTGAGCTCAGCCAGGTACCTGTCACCTTGCCTTTGGTAGGCATCTGCGCTAACATGAGGTCATGTAGGTACCTGACCTGTTTGGATCTGTCCTAACTTATTTCCATCAACGGTCACACACACACACACACACACACACACACACACACACACACACACACACTTATCCACACACACACACACACACACTTATACACACATTCACTTATGACACTATAACACATTCAACTCATGACACTTATACCACACATTCACTAGACACTTACCACTCACCCATAGATACTTGCACTTACATATACACTTATTCACACGTACAAACACACGACCACCCCATTGGTCTGTCCATGCGGTCAGATTAAGGTCCACCGTATTTGCCACCCTAATTTTTCGGCAACCCTAATTTTTAGCCCAACCTTTTGTATTCTACGGTACAATTTTGAGAACCCAAATTTTTCGGTCAACCCTTGTGTATTCTACGGCCCCAATTACTACCATACACCAGATTTAACTTACAATCACACAATTTACTTACACATTACAGATTTACTTACACACGTAGATTTATTACACACAACCGAATTTACTGTACACTTACACTATATACATACATTCACTACTTCACCTATACACCAACAACCACTATGTCACTTATACATACATTCACATGACAGTTATTACACACTATGACACTTATAACCACTTACACTCGCCATAGGCACTTACACTACCCATATACACTTACACTCAAGCTCAATTTTATACCTCCATCTTTGAGACTCATACTTTGAATGCACCTCAACTTGATGCCTCAGCATTAATGCCTCAACTTTGATCCTCAACTTTGAAGGTCATCTTTTGATGATTCTTCTTTGATGAAGTCATCTTTATACCATTTATATTGATGATTCATCTATTGAAGTACATTTTCTAACTTTTCCACCCTACATCATAGAACAGAGTTAATATTAATGCCTTCCCTAGTTCATAAGCGACCCACCAGGGCCTTTTTCCGCGTACCCGCCCGCCGCGTGCGCCCGCCGGCGCAATATTTCTGCGTAACCGCCGCCGCGTGCGTCCGCAGACGCAAAATTCCCGCGTGAACGAAAAATATGATATCAATGTAAACTATTCAAAGAATATAAATATTTACTATGAGTCATTCATTTTTACTACAATTGTACGAAATTTTATTAAAAACATATACTTTACATAACCTTAAAAGCAGTAAATCAGTAAATCAATAGAGTGTTACCTAACACCTAAGGGATTAGTATGCTTTTGTTTTACTGTTTTACTGCTTTAACTATCTGCTTTACTGCTTTAACTATCTGCTTTACTGCTTTAACTCTCTGCTTTACTGCTTTAACTATCTGCTTTACTGCTTTAACTTTCTGCTTTACTGCTTTAACTTTCTGCTTTACTGCTTTAACTTTCTGCTTTACTGCTTTAACTTTCTGCTTTACTGTTTTAACTTTCAGCTTTACTGTTTTAACTTTCTGCTTTACTGTTTTAACTCATATATTTATTAACATTATGTTTTTTATTTTGTTTTAATACTTTATTTTTATTTCATACTTAAACATTTTTATTAAAAACATTTTCGCGAACATAAAACTGTAACTCATTACAGACCTATTATTTAACACATATATTTATTAACATTATTTTTTACTTAATACTTTTTACTTAATACTTTTTAATTTATAAATTTTTAAAATTTGTATGTAAGAAGAAAAAATCAGAGTGTCTGATATATAAACATTTTATTTTACTACAATTGTACGAAATATTTATTAAAAACATAAACTTTACATAACTTAAAGCAGTAAATCAGTAAATCAATAGAGGTGTTACCTAACAACAAAGGGATTAGTATGCTTTTGTTTTACTGTTTTACTGCTTTAACTCATGTTTTACTGCTTTAACTCATATGTTTTACTGCTTTAACTCACATATTTATTAACATTACATACCTTAAAGCAGCAAATCAGTAAATCAATAGAGGTGTTACCTAACACCTAAGGGACTAGTATGCTTTTGTTTTACTGCTTTACTGCTTTAACTTTCTGCTTTACTGCTTTAACTCATATGTTTTACTGCTTTAACTCATATATTTATTAACATTACATACCTTAAAGCAGTAAATCAGTAAAACAAAAAGAGGTGTGACCTAACACCAAGGGGATTAGTATGCTTTTGTTTTACTGCTTTACTGCTTTAACTTTCTGCTTTACTGCTTTAACTTTCTGCTTTACTGCTTTAACTTTCTGCTTTACTGTTTTAACTTTCTGCTTTACTGCTTTAACTTTCTGCTTTACTGCTTTAACTTTCTGCTTTACTGTTTTAACTCATATATTTATTAACATTATGTTTTTTATTTATTTTTATTATTTTTATTATTTTATTTTTATTTTTATTATTATACTTAGTGTTATATACTTATGCCTAGTGTTCATTCATTTATTTAGAACACACAAATACACACACACACACACACACACACACACACACACACTTATACACACATTCACTATGCCACTTATACACACATTCACTATCCCACTTATACACACATTCACTATGACACTTACATTTACCCATAGACACTTACATTTACACTTACACTTATACACACACATTCACTATGCCACTTATACACACATTCACTATGGCACTTACATATTACCATAGACAACTTACATTTACACTTACACAGATTTACTTACACTCACACACAGATTTACTTACACACACACAGATTTACTTACACTCACACAGATTTACTTACACTCCCACACAGATTTACTTACACACACACAGATTTACTTACACACACAGATTTACTTACACAGACAGATTTACTTACACACACACACACACACACACACACACACACACACACACACACACACACACACACACACACACACACACACACACACACACACACGCACACTCACTTACACATATAACGTATAATTTATTAAAACATTTTATGTTTTAATTAAACACGTACATTTATATTACTCATTCAAATATAACTAAAATTATTTCAAAGTTTCTTAAAACTTCTATAATAAATCAATCATTATCTTTGAACAAAGAATTTATTATTAACTGTTAATAAACTTTATAACTATCAAGTTTTAAAATAACTTTTAGTAAAATTTTATGAAATTTTATTAAAAACATATATTTTACGTACCTTAAAATCTTTAGCCATGTAATAAGTATAAAAAGAACAAAATAAGTTCTTCTCTGTAACATAAATTCAATCTATAAAATCTCTCTAAGTTCTTATTTAAAAAATAACAATTATTCAATACAGTAATTAAAGGAGAGCATTAACTAAAAATATTTCAAAGTTTTTTAAATAATTCGTATTTTCTTTATTATTATTATTATTATTATTATTATTATTATTATTATTATTATTATTATTATTATTATTATTATTATCTATGTACATTGACAATCCATCACGAGAAAACACAACAACCCGCACTCCTTACAGATATATAATTTATTAAAAACATTTTATGTTTTAATTAAACACGGTACATTTATATTATCATATCAAAATAGAAACTAAAATATTTCAAAGTATTTAAATTTCTAAATAAATCAATCATTATCTTTAAACAAAAATTTATTATTACCTGCAAATAGAATAAGTTTAAAATGATTCAACTCTTAGAATTCTTAAAAATAAAATTTTAGTAAAATTTATAGATCATAAAAATAAACCTATATTTTACATAACTTAAAACAATAAATCAGAAATCAGTAAGGCCGACCCCTAGCACCCCTCTACACAAAGCTATGCCACATTTTGTCTCTATTGACTTACTCTTACATCATCTTTAGATGAATGTAATAAGTTATAAAAATAACAAAATAAAGTTCTTCTCTGCTAACACATAACATGTATTTTATTAAAATCATTCTAAGTTTTATTTAAAAATAACAATTATTCACTTACATTTATATTATTCGCTCGATGTTAACTAAAAATATTTCAAATTTTTTAAATAATTTGGATTTTCTTTATTATTATCATATATGTAATTAACAATCCAACACGAGAAAACACAACAACAGCACTCGTTTCAGATACGAAAATGTCCTCTCTCCCTACTGTAAAATGGGCCTGAAATAACTACTTTATCCCAAATTTAGGATAATCCTTTTTGTAACCCAGGAGCGATTTAGGCCAATCCAGGTGCAAAAATATATTTCAAAACTTCCTTTCTGTAAAAAGTGGTGCATAACTACGTTAGCTTAACATTTAGGTCTAAATTTAATAAACCTTTTTTTGTATCCAGGCGGATTTAAGCCTAATACCAGGTCAAAAGGTTAATATCAGTATATATAGAAACGAGAATCAACTTTATAAATATATTTCAAAACTGAAACATGCTAGGTCGGTAAGATCCTTTAGCAGGTAAGAAGGAAATGTTTACCTTCCTGTGAATGGATCGAGTAATCCTTATCTCATATGACGGTACATGGGATTGGTCGAGAATTATTTATCGCTTTTTGGTTTTAAGGTGTGTAAAAACCCGTAGGGGGGAAGAGGAACCCCCGTGACACCAAATACCAAGAGCGGGGTCGGAACCCTCCCTGAGGGGGTTGATTACATACCTTAAAACAGAAAGTGATAAAATAATTCTCGAACCAATCACATGCGCTGTCATATAGAGATAAGGATTACTCCATCCATTTACAGGAAAGGTAAACATTTCCTTCTTACCTCCTTAAAGGACCTTACCGACCTAGCATGTTTCAGTTTGAAATAATACATTTTATAGAAGTCGATTCTCGAATCTTGTTTTATACTGAAATTACCTTTTGACCTGGTAATAGGCTTAAATCCGCCTGGATACAAAAAAAAAAAGGTTTATCCTAAATTTAGACAGCTAAATTTAAGCCTAAAACTAGTTATTGCCACCACCTTTACAGAAAGAAGACAGTTGAAATAATATTTTGACCTGGAATTAGCCTAAAATCGCTCCTGGGTACAAAAAGATTATTCCTAAATTTGGGAATATAAAGTTAGTTATTCAGCCCAATTTTACAGAGAGAGTCGAGTTTCGTATCTGAAACGAGTGCTGGTTGTTGTGTTTTCTCGTGTTGGATTGTCAATGTACATAGATAATAATAAAGAAAATCCAAATTATTTAAAAAACTTTGAAATATTTAGTTAACATCGAGGCGAAATAATATAAATGTAAGTGAATATTTTATTTTTAAAATAAAAACTTAGGAATGATTTTAATAAAATAATGTATGTTAGCAGAGAAGAACTTATTTTTTATTTTATACTTATTACATCGCTAAAGATGATGTAAAGCAGTAAGTCAATAGAACAAAATGTGGCATAGCTTGGTGTAGAGGGGTGCTAGGGTCTAACCTTACTGATTTTCTGATTTATTGCTTTTAAGGTACGTAAAATAAAAATATGTTTTTAATAAAATTTCATAAAATTTTACTAAAAGTTATTTTAAAACTTGTAGGTTTATAAAATTTATAAACAAAAAGTATTAACAGTTAATAATAAATTCTTTGTTTAAAGATAATGATTGATTTATTATAGAAGTTTTAAGAAACTTTGAAATAATTTGTTATATTTGAATGAGTAATATAAATGTACGTGTTTAATTAAAACATAAAATGTTTTAATAAATTATATATCTGTAAGGAGTGCGGGTTGTTGTGTTTTCTCGTTGATGGATTGTCAATGTTAACAAGATAATAATACATAATAATAATAATAATAATAATAGATAATAATAAATAATAATAAAAATATATAATAATAATAATAATAAATATAATAATAATAATAAAGAAAATCCGAATTATTTAAAAAACTTTGAAATATTTTTAGTTAACATCGAACGAATAATATAAATGTAAGTGAATAATTGTTATTTTTAAATAAGAACTTAGAGAGATTTTAATAAAATACATGTTATGTTAGCAGAGAGGAATAATTGTTCTTTTTATATCTTTAGGCTTTATTGATTTAAGGTACGTAAAATATGTTTTTAATAAAATTTCAGTAAAATTTTTACTGAAAAGTTTACTTTTAAAACTTGATTAGTTATAAAGTTATTAACAGTTAATAAAAATCTTTGTTCAAAGTAATGATGATTTATGTATAGAAGTTTTAAGAAACTTTGAATAATTTTAGTTAATATGTTGAATGAGTAATATAAAGTACCGCATTTAATCTTAAATCGATATAGAAAATGTTTTAATCTTAATGTTATACGTATTTGTGTAATAGTACTGATGAAATCGTTTTGATGTAGTTGAGTGTAGTGTAGTCGTAATTGTGATGTGTGTTGTGTTGTGTGTGGTATGTGTGTATATATGAGTATAGTGTTGATGTGAGTTTATAATAGTATAAATATAATACTATATATATATAATATTATATTATATATATATTGTAGTAAGTAATATCTGTCTATGTTGAGTTAAAGTAAAATCTGTGTGTTGTTATGTAAAGAAATCTCGTTGATGCTCATGTGTATAAGTAAATCTGTTGGAGCTCTATGTAGAAATCAGGTTGAAGTGTAAGAAATCATTGTATAGTTGTGAGTATATGAGACAGTTAAATCTAGTTAGTGATATGATTGTCGATACACGTATACATTACTGAAAGTTAAGTGTAAAGTAAGATGGCCTAATGACGGTATAAATGTTCACATAGTCCTCAATAAAAGTAGCATACAAGCTAGTGTCTAATTAAGCCTGTATAGAGGAGATGATATGACATATATAGTGTCGTGAAGTAGTCCAAAGATGCTAGTGTCATGGTAAATGTAAGGGTAACAATTTTAGGTTAAGCGAAAAAAAGAGTACAAGTTAGTCTCACAGAGAGAAATGTGAACTACAATAGCGTACATTAAGGCTGAAAGATAAGAAATAAGCAATGTGAATTTTTCGGTGTATAGACGTGGCAGTTGTGAATGTTAGATCGCGTTATAAGATGCGTTCGATAATGATTGGTGTGAGTGTTGTAGGTGTCCAGAGAATGCTAAAAAAAAAATTTGGATTGTTGAGGAGATAGGATGTATGGAGTAATATGAGGAGACAGACAAGCCTATTTAAGACCTTTTATACGATACCGTAAAACTAAATACGAATTATTATGTAGTAGTGTTTAATGTTTTTTGTTAATGTGTTATAGCTATCTAAAAGAAATATAACCATCCAACATATGAGACACATAGGCTATACCACAATGAAGGAAATAACACTACCGATGGCAGGCATATGTCGAGTAGAGTTATACGAGAACATAATCCTAAGGAAGTAATAAAGAAATCTACGGAAATAGATGATAACTCACCAATAAAAATCGAGCTCCATAACACTGCAATAAATACACTATGAACCATTTAAACAGTAAAAGCAGGAAAGATTTAAAGCAGTAAAAAAGACAAAGTTAAAAAGCAGTAAAGCAGAAAATACCACGTTATATTAACCAGATAATATTAAGCTATGATTTATAAAAGGACAATTAATAACAAGAAATTTAAGCATTTAAGACCAGAAAGTTATAAAGCTAAGTAAAGCTAAGTATATATTAATAACAATAAATGCAATTACTAAATCCCCCTCATTCGGTGTATAGTGATCATCACCTCATATATTTATATATTTACTAGTAATTTACTGCTTTTAAGGTGTAATTAATAAAAATATATGAGTAAAGCATAATAAGTAATAACATATGATGAGGTTAAGCATAAAGCAGTAACTAAGTTAAAACGCAGCTAAGCAGTAAAACAAAGCTATAACTAAGCTCCTTAGGGTTAGGTAACATCCGCTATT
This sequence comes from Trachelipus rathkii, assembly GCA_015478945.1. Classification (NCBI taxonomy): domain Eukaryota; kingdom Metazoa; phylum Arthropoda; class Malacostraca; order Isopoda; family Trachelipodidae; genus Trachelipus; species Trachelipus rathkii. Next base: position 31,231 of record JABUQX010032725.1, read on the forward strand.
GATTTCTAAGTATTCTGCTATAGATACCGTATAGCTTTAACGTAGTTAATGTTTAATATAAATATGTATTCCTCTATACGCAATCTCTCTCTGG